>JAUZSX010095594.1:0-18543 GCA_034780655.1 Idiosepius hallami
TATAATTATATTCGCAGCCAAATGGAGTGGGGCCCCATTAAGGCACTTGAGATTATCATGGATTTCTTTTGTGGCACCCCCTGCACTTGTTCTCTCTCCCAGGCGTACTGACATGTCCTTTCCTCAGACTCAGGGAGAGTTCAAGCGAGAGAAGCGATTGGTCAATGCAAGGACCAGCCAAGCAAGCTTAACAGTCCTGGTGGAGATCCGAACTATGACTCAATTTTTAGTGTTGGCTCGCAAATGTTATGCTTGTCACCTGCGCCAGTGTCGTCTGATGTGATCAGTCCTGAGATACATCCACTCTTATGGGAGGTGCAGCGTAGGTGGGGGACGCACCAATGGCGGCACTATTCACACGGATTCCGGACCTAGTGGGACATCGTTGATTATAAGATGTTATAGTTCGATCTCTATAGCATTGTCCGTTACCATAGACACTTGCCTTAAAAAAAAGATTGGTTAAAGGAAATCTTCTCAAATAATTTCATTTGCCTTGTAACCGGAATTTTTCCCTCTGTAATGCAAATCCCTAATGTATTATATTAACTTGGTGAGCTCCGACCAAATCTTGGCACAAGCCAATTTTCTCGTGTTCTTACCTGGGCTTTTTACATTCGGTGTTACCCTTCACCTAGATTAGCTGCTCTCCTGAGTTAACGAGCCCCATATGCCCGAGGCGGCTAAAGGTTGATACAGTGGTTTTGACTGGGATTTGAACTCGCGTACAACGATTCCAGAACCCAAGCTTTTACCAATGATCCACCGTGACGGCCCATGTAATATATGTATTCATATAAAAATGTATATTCCATGAACAACTTATGCAGTTGCATGTCCACTGTCAGCACCATGAGCTGATGAATTTCATTTTCATTGAATTCATTCATCAGATTTGCATGGATGTCCATTTTCTGTGTCACTAACGAATGGCACGATTTAACCATTCATATAATAACTTACTAACTTTCAGTACAAATAGATATTATCATAGATCTTCAGCATGAATTCATACAGTACGAAAAACAGAAAAAAAATATTACTTTAGTTGTCCATGATTATTGTATAATTCTTACACATTTTTTTTCTCAGCATGTGACCATTAATGGATCCATTATTTATTTCAGATTCGCAAGCACATTTCTCTCTGTGTATCGTAATGCTCAGCTATAAGCGATATTCTCGTCGTCGTGGATTTGCAATCTCTATTCAGTTTGATTTGCAGTTTATAATTGTAATGCACAGAGAAAAAATGTGAAACGTATTCATACGCAGAAACTATGTTACGGGCGAAAAAGTAATGAGATGGTACACGAAATATTTTTCTTTAATATCTTAAAACTATATATTTCGTAAAAACGTTGTATAGATACTGAACAAAAACACACATAAGCATACACACATAAAGAGTGACACAAAATCAATATATTGAAGAAGTTAATTTTCTTTTATTATGTATTTCATTAATAATTACTAAAAATAGCGTGTATGTTTATATATGTGTATGCATGCATTAAATATGTTCAACAAAAGTATGATAAAAACAGCCTAATCGTCTTAGTTTATCTGTGTTCTACACACACCAATCTTTTGGTATACACACACACACACACACACACACACACATATATATATATACATATGTGTGTGTGTGCGTGTGTGTGCGTGTGTGCGTGTGTGTGTGTCTCTGTGTGTGTATGTGTGTGTGTGTGTTGCCTAGCTTTCACCGGTCGCTTGAGCTAATTCAGGAAGCCTAATATATAGAAAAGCAGTTAATACATTTTTAGTCATTTTTATGCTTTTTTAAAATATTAAATTCATTTAGAATGCTTTTTATACTAAACATATACCTAATTCTTTTTTATACTAAATTAATTTCAAATGATTTCTTTAACTGAATTTGTTTCTAATTCATTTTAAAACTGAACTCATTCAAAAGCTTTTTTTAAAACTAAATTCATTTTCTATGATTTTTTATACTTAATTCATTTTATACGCTTCCTTATTAGAACTTCATTTCTAAAGTTTTTCTCTATGTTAGTTGAAATTAACTATCGTATAGAAAAGCATTAACGCACATATAAAAAGTTTAGTGGGCTGAATTATTTTTTTAGAATAATTATCGTATTTTTTAAAGAGGTCTACGTATAAACAAGATTTTTAAAAAAAATGCGGTTTTATTTTCTAAAGAGCTGCAGGACGTAGGTTCTAATACAAACACAACAATCTGTTTTTTAATAGAAATATTTATTCTATTATTATTATTATTATTATTATTTTTGTTATTATTATTATTATTATTATTATTGATATTTTTATTATTATTATTATTATTACTATTATTTTTGTTATTATTATTAATATTGATATTTTTTTATTATTATTATTATTATTATTATTATTATTATTATTATTATTAAATTATTATTTAATATTTACTAATAATACCGAATCAGTTACCATTTTATTTTTCATTGATATCGTCATTTTTTGCGTGTCATGTTTATGATTTTATTTCTCAACTCATGTATTTAAAATCTTGTTTTTTTACTGTTTATTTCATTTCAAATAACCCATTTTCCAATAATCCTTTCTTTTTTATATAAATTATTATTTTAATTCACGATAAAAAATAAAATAAAAAAGAAGCTATTACCCCCTTCTATTTCTTTTGAAGAAAAGTTAAAAGCCTTCAATGTCAAAGTGTGGTATTGGTGCCGAAATTCTATAAGCTTTTGTTTTATCTTTTTCAGTTTTTGTTGTTACTTGTCCATAGAAAGAAAAAGCAGGAAAGAAATCATTCATAGGAGACCCATTCACTGAAATAAATCCCGGAATGAATTTTGAAGCTTTTTTTGCAATATTTGACAGTGCATTTGAAATAGAAATGAAATATAAAAGAACCTATCATACAATCGTGAAAATGCAAAGATTAATGCAAGATACCTGGGAAATCAATGTTCACCAATACAATCATTGAATTTTAGCCATTCACATGATTTCGACTAACATTAAATGTTACAAGACCAATGGTCTTAATATGACAATATTTTTCGTGACCTTCATTTATTTTTAAAATAAACACGAATTATCAAAAAATAAATGGGTGAAAAATGATTTTATTCGTTTTCTGGTGTTTATTTTAAGGATAATGCACGCCAGAATTTTGGATTTTCTTAGAATGCATTCGTTTATAAAACACTAGCAGTATAACCCAGCTTTGCTTTTGGTTGCTTTGATACTGTTTTTATGTTCATTTTGATCTGTATTTTTGGTAATCGCTGCCCTTGTTAATATATTTGCCTATTCATTTTATAGATTTCATCGAGTGGCAGAACTCCACATAAATGTGCACCCGAAAATTTTTCGTCAGTAGGGGATGGTTTGGTATTGTCCATCAGTTCTCAACAGTGTTAAGGCCGACTGTCATCGTATAGACACCGTCATCCGGGCTCCGTGGTATGTAAAGTGGTTAACCACCACTGCCTGTTTTGTGGCGCTGACAAATCTCCGTATCTCTTATTTTTTGCAGCATGATTGAGCTTTCTGGTCCGGACTGCATGGTCCATGAACCATCGTTAATTTGAAAATTTTGTTCAGTTGTAGGTCTAATGCAGGATCGGGAATGTCGGCTGAGTTGATTTTGTCAATGTCAGTGGTTGAGAAATGATATAAGAATGAATATACAATTTAAAGTTTAGGTTTAACTAAATATATACATAAAATATAAATTTTGGAAGGAAAGTTTGTCAATTAAAAGTTATAAAAAGATGAAATAAGAAACGAAATAATTTTAAAAAATGTTCATAAATGTTTTAGTCTTTTAAAAGCGATTTTTTTTGTTGCTGTTATGATGAAATTTTTTTATCGTCGGATTTTAATTGTTGTTGTTGTCTGCTTATATCAACAGCAAATCTAACACTAAATTTTTACTTCTCTGGTTCGACTTGGAAAGAGTTGTTTTTTATATTCATCGTTGGGCTCAAAAAGGGTTTAACATTTGGAATTATTACTTGGGATTCTGAATATTGAGTAAACAACCGATTGGAATTATTTACATCGCCACAAAAACAAAAAATTAAAAAAAAACGATAAAGCTTTTTTCAAAACATGTTGTGCTTATAATTGCTTGAAATATTAGTGTCTGTTATTTTTTGATTAAAGAAATTAACCATTGTATGCTAAAAAATTAGTTTAAAACAAACTTAATAAAAATAAATATCTAAAACTTTTATTATTTTAACTGACTTCCGAGTGGACTGGAGTGGATTTTTTATTGAAGACATCATCTAAAATGCTAAGTTTACAATTTTATTTTCTATAATCAAATTTTATTTAAAATTTTAATCAAAGTATGGAATAATCAAGTTTTGCATTTTTAAAATTTATAGATATTTGTTAAAACATAACCACGCATGACGAGACTAAAATTCTCCAATTTTATAAAGTTTTTGGAAATAATATTTTTTTATCATTAAAAAAATATCGTTAACTGGAAATTAATGATAAATAAATAAATAAAGACATTTTTCATTCATATTTTAAAAACTGTGTTTGTCGACTGTCCCAGAATTTATTAATGAAAATAATTATTTTTGCAAAAATGTTAGTTTAAAATACAAATTTAATTTTAAAAAATGTATACTTGAAATTGATATTATTTCAATTGAATTGAACGTGACGTATCTTCTTTTATTTTGACAGAGAAATAATCTAATTTGTTAATATTAGAGTTTTTTTCTATAATTAAATTTTATTTAAAGTTCTAAGTAAATTACTGTAATATTCCAGTTTTATATTGGAAAAATACCATAAATCTTTAAAAAATACCCATTCATATACGAATTTAGTTTAAGAAAAGCATTAGAAATGATTTTGTTATAAAAATATAATTCTAATTAATTACCTCCGTGCTCAATCTCCTTCACCAGGTAATATTTCTAATATATAAATAAATATAGATAAAAATTAGAAATTTTAGTCGAGAAAAAATGTAAGGATTGAAAAACAATCTATTTCAGATCTTTTTAATCACATAAATACCTACCTAATCAAAAATTTAGCAAAACTTAGAAAGAATAAGCTGCCTTGAGGGATAATGATAATGATAACGTTTTTTTTATTGGAATCTGTTAAAAACTAATGATTAATATAACTAGTAGATAGTCTATGATCAAAGCTAGAATTTATGTACTACTTTGATATGGTTTAGGCAATTCTCAGTTTTACCTTTTTGTAATATAGTAATTTTTTAGCAAATAAAAAAGTAGTTTTACAAATATATTTGTTATGCAGACTGGATTCCTCACCTTTAAGCTTGTAGATATATGCATCGTTTTTCATTCTAAGAATTAAAAAGACTAGCTTTTAGATATTGGTGAGAGAAGTAAATCATTTTCCAGTTTTCTGTGAACTATATTGATTCTCAGGTTTGTGTAATCCTCAATTGTTAAAGAACCTTTTTATAAAAGGTGAGATAAGAATCTAGTGAGACGTGAACATTTCTCACACTAGATTTAAACGATTTTTATTATACGCGATGTCACCAATCTGATCGACTATTTTTTCTCGCCTAAGATAACAATAACACCTTGCTGCTTAAATTACGCATCACTCTGGTATGCAAACAAATCAGATTTACGCATAACCCCGATGAATCGTTTAATGATGGAGTTAATGCAGTGATATTTTATTTGTGAGAAGTAGAACATTGGTTTTGTTTTAAATATTTTTTATTGTCGATATTTTAGATTTAATTCGATTAATTCATTCCTAGTGTTAGGGCCAGAGAATTTTAATTTATTTATTTAAAAAAATATTTACACAGAGCATTCAGTAAAAACTAATTTCATATTCTAGTAATTTTTGTTAACTAAATTCTTCAATATTTTACTTTTGCATTTTAATTTTATCATTTATTTTTTAAAAAATTATAATTTTTTATTATATACATGAATTTTCAATTTTCTACTTTCTGTTTTAGTCGCAGATATTTCATATGAATTCTTTTAAAATTTTCACTAAGGTTCATAACTTCTTTAGTCTCCCCTTATTTATTTCATTGAAAGTTTCATTACTAGGCAAAAACTAAAATCTAGAACAGAAAAATTGAAAAAGAATAGAATAATATATATCAAATAACTCTAAATTATCTTGTTCACTCATTAACTGATAAAAATATACATTAGAATGGATACATTAAACTAATTTCAGAGAAGATAATTTAAATAAAACAAGAAACAAAACATTATGTATTTCATTATTTCATATATTTTTGGATAATCACGTTGCTAAATATTTTGTCATTTGAAAAATAAATGTATAAAAAATTTTCTAACGATTTATAGATCTAAAAAGTACCAGAGCACAAAAGTATGTGCACAATAAATCACAGTTTAAGTCGAACTAACATGGTGGTCGGAACAAGGGAGAGGTAACTTTTGTTTGTTATGCTATTTCAAGGTGTAACTCTGTAATTTCTACGTGCACCTACACCTTTTTGTTACCATGAAAGGATTGATGTTGTCATTTCCTGGTCTTAGAATCCACGTGGTTTGATATCCGTTTTTACTTCATTCTCGACCGAGTCGATAAATTCCGTTTCTTCGAAACCCGTAAGGTTCATTCTTTGTTGATGCACAAGTCCATTGGGAGCAGTGGGATCCGAGATCATATGAGACTTCTGAAATTCTTTTTGGTGATTATACATAAAGTTTAAGGCTAACAAATGTATAAATATGTCCAGCTTCGCTAGCTACCAACATGATATGTGTACTAGTCAGGTTAGACAGTTCAATCTTGTTTATTGCAGTTTTTCCATTCCTAAAAGTAACAATTCGATGAGGTTTGTTTTCTGCAAACTGAATCTTTATTTTCACTTCTCTTTTTTTCTTTTTTACTGGGTGATCTTTTCTTTGATTGAAATTTTCACCTGTACACTGTTGGAAACGAGCCTGAGAGGTAACAATATTTCATCTGTATATTAAATTCCTGTTTCAAAATCAGAATTTTATCTAAATTTCTCTTGTTAGAATTTGAGTTAAAAACAATGCCCATACCAAACGAAGGTGCTTTTCTCGGTAGGGTTGTCGAAAAACTGCGTCTTTAGTCGCCTTTGCTCTGCTGCTATCGGTTCTAATCTAACAATGTACGTTTTTTTTTTCATTTCTCAAAAAGTGCTGTATTCAAGGCGATGCATGTTATTGGGACACTTTCTGATTACTTATGAGGAAATTGATTTTTTCAGAGATTTGTTGGCGAATCTTCATCATTTAAAGTCTTCCTCAAAATCTCATTTTGGTCTCTTACCATTTCCAGGCACGCTATTCACATGTGTTGAAAAAAAAACAGCATTTTAATTACGCAGTCGGACAATCATAGATGCCCCCGGGTGTGAAGTCCGCTGCAGGGCTCGACGAGTCGCCAGGCCGAATGAGACTCTTTCTGTTTTGACTTGGATGACGCAATGGACGACACAGGTAAGATGCTTCTAAGACCGTTACTCCAACCTTGGGGGTAAGTACCATCTTTCGGAATCTTCGACTAGGAACAGACAACAACTCTTCCCGCAAGAGAAAATAACCCGGGTATTCCTTTCAATGTTCCTTGACTCCCTACAGTGTTACAACTACTCATAGTGTTACAGTTAGTGTGCATAGTGACTAATATGTTTACTGCAAATCTTAAATACACCTCCGATCTCTGTTGACATCAGCTCCACCGATTTCGTAAAATTTTAACAGTTGCCAGTTAATGCTGATTAGTTGAATTTTCTCGCCTAAAAAAATTCGATTAAGTTTGTCTTCTTCTTAAGCACGTCCTCGAGAAGAGTTGATATCTCATACCATAAATATTTGTAACAGAGGGCTGACACTTTGAGGTTATGAATGCGTGTTTCATCAATGTAATTTGCAATTCTCTCTGATCCATTAGAGAGGAATGAAAAATAAAAGCAATTTTTGGAACGTCTCATATCTTTATTTTTCTTTATAAAACACTTATTTCTGTATCTTAATATCAAATGGACATACATATATTCACGTAAGTGTCTGTAAGTGTTTGTAAGAAATTAAGTGTAAGTTTTATTTTGGTGTGTATGTGTTTCAATAGAGAGTAAAAGCAAACAAGTATTTTCTTTTTAAATTCTCCTTGACGAAACATCGGGCTATGTATTTTCCTATAGCACAAATATATGTTGTTTTGACAAATATATGTTTATTTTGACAAATACTCAAACACGGGTACAAACTAGTATAAACAAATTTATGTCTGACTGTATAAGAATAGAAACGGGATAGTTGTTTTTTTTAAATAGATGTGTACATACACGGACGCACATTTAGAAGCACATATATATTCATACAAATATAGAGACATATTCGATAAATAGTTGATTTATACATGCTTGTATAGATAGATAAATAGATAGATAGATAAATCGATAGATAAAATATTCGAACGATTCTTTTTTACATTGAACGTGCCAGAATGTAATCAACATTATCATTCATAAAACATGCAATGAAACACATAAACACGCACAAACACTCCACACAAAAACAAACACAAAAACACCCCCACCTCCATATATATATATATATATATATATATATATATATATATATATATATACCCTATTCTTATAAAGGCTTAATGCAGTTTATAAATTGAAAGCCATTGTTCAATGTTATCCTCTTTCTGTTTTATGTTTAGGCTCTTCTTACCCTTTTTTTAATCATGCTTGACATACATATTTATTTCCTGTTGATTTCATGCTCTGAACCTTTCTTTGCCTTAGCTTTTTATCCTTTCCATTGTCAACACGTTTTCCAATCCTTTCTTGATTCATTTTTCATTCATATTTAAATTCCCTCCTAATCCTTTTATAGCATTAAACATCAGGGGATCTTAGCATAAAACTGTTGAAATGATAGCATTTTTATATTTGAAGAACAGAGGCATCAAAATATTAAAACGAATCTATTTAAAAAATGGAATTTTTCATAGGTTTCTAAAAAATTAGATAAAAAAATATTTCTATATTAAATCTGTGCATCAGCAATAATTTTAACAAAATTCAATTTTCATGGGCACATTATTATTTATTAAAGATCGTTGAATTAAATCATTCGAAACTTAATGTTTCATTATCTAGAATCCTCTAAAAATCAATTTGCAATTATCGTAAAAACATATTTAATAAAAAAAAATGTTTGTTTTATAAAAATATTTTGTTTAAATTTGTGTCACCACAATGAATTTAATCTGACATGATTATAATAAGAATTTTCATATAATCAAAAATATAATTGGACACATGTAACCCGTTTGGGCTAATGTTTTTATGATAATAATAGTTAATTACATTTTTATTAAGACAATATTATTTTACGTAATCCTGACATTTAAAGAAAACTCATTCTTACTAGAGTACCCTTTTTTATATACAACATTCTTTGTACAAATTGACTGGTTTAGCACACTTTCATATTATTCTTTCGTATAAATTTAGCTAAACACAAACTATAGTTACCTAAACATCTAAAAGTTGGATTTTTTTTCCATCTGCAGACAAAGAATTTTAAATTTTAAATTTCCGAAAAATATTTTGACAAAACTTGAATTGCAAACGTTAAAATTGAAACAAACCTATCCTTGGACCAGATTAAATAAATTTCACCTAACGACGTCTGCTAACCAATTGCTATTAAACAGAAATACCAAAAAATTGATTGAAAATAATTGTTTTAACTGCTTACGAATAATTTTAAAAATTCTATAAATTCTATGACAAATACAGCTGACAAAAGTTGAATGAAATTTGATTTATTTGTTAGTCTATCTATCCTAAATATAAAGAAAGGTCGTCTTGATTGTATAAGAACATGTATCTATTTTAATTTGACTTTTCCGGTTTACAAATATTCGTCTTTATACCATTATAAACGAAGAGAGAACATGAAAAACATCCGACGATGTAATTTGTTTTAAGTCAATATTTTTTCCTTAAATTGTGTCTGCAATAAAAGAAAAAGGCTTAAAGCCTATGATATATTTTGCATTCGATTACTTTTTCTTCAGTTAAGATAATATTATCAATTTTATTTTAATTGCCGTCATCAATTAAATATTATTCGAGTATAATAATTACTTCCGGTTTATCAGTCCTTGTATATAATAATGTTTTTGCCATGATATTAAAATGCTATTTTTTCCAATGAACTTCATTCTTTTCACTTAAAAACTCTTGAGCCGAAACTGGATTGTTCAATTTTATTCAATTGAAAATGCTTTATTCAATGATTGTAATACAACTTTTAAGCATGCGAAGAAAAATTAATTAACTGACTTGTTAAAAGGAGTAACAGATTAATTTATTTCCCCAAATTTTTCAATTAGAGTAATTGCAAAACAAATCGGTAGATCTGCCACTATGATAAAAAAACAGCTTGAAGGAAAAAGGGCAATTAAAGAAACTAAAATTTCTTTGCGTGATAAAGGCTCCCTCTGAAAAAAAGAAATAATGACCATCTCTCGTAACATCTAAAAACAAAGGGGGTTGCTTTCATAGGAATTAATAGTTAAAAATAATCATAAATGCCTGAAATCCACTATATAGGAAACAGCAAAAAAAACTTTAAAAATTGAATATACCTTAAGACAACAAGAACATGCTTGAAATCTCATCAGGTTAAAAATCGATCCAATCAGGTTGTTTTAAAATTACCTTGGTCAGAGAAATAGGCCTCGATTTTGTTTTCGATTGAAGTGGTATCTATAAATAAGTATTAGGACCCGCCAGCGGCGAATCTTCGAGTATCACGGGTTATTCTTTGTGCTGTCGCATTATATAAGCTCAAAGTTCTTACAATTTCTTCCACTGTTACCCTTCAGATTAAAGGAAATCCTTGACTTATCAATTACCTTATGAGCCTTAATTTCTGTCAGTCTCCCAGGATTATCTTCACGTTCTACCGTTCTTTCAATAATTTATACTTCTCATGGACCATTCTGTGTTCTTTTCAACGAATAAGTCTTTGAAATATCATCCACAGTCACCGTTCTCTCTTGTTTTGCAATTGCTCTGTTTGACATATTAGAGGACTTTAATCAATCTATTACTTATCCCTTTTTCAAAAGATATTTACTTATAAATTAGAAATTTATATGAGATTGTATATATATATATATATATATATATATATATATAGATATATTTCATTTTTTTTTGTTTTTGATATCATTATGTCAGACCAGACATTTAGGAAGATTGCTGTTATAGAAGGCCTGAAACTCTTAATGAGGTGGACAAAGAGCACTGATGACGGTCGTGGATTTCAGCACCAATGTAACTTAGCCGGGACTGTTGGGACTTTATTTCTTGGGGCTCGAATCTTCTCCAAACCGGGTCGGAGTGTATAATGAATGATAAGAAACCTGCAAGTGATTATTAGCTTTTGGGTACTTACAGGCTTTCTTCACAACAAGGTTCATTTCTTGCGTTCGGGGGCGTCATCATTCTTCTTCGGACCGCGGGGACTCGTCCACCCACCCCTGAATGGGTCTCCTTACATTGCTGTGTCGATTATACACTCGGTTCCTGATTCTCTGGCGAAATTGGTCGGTTCACTGTCGTTTCCTTCTGGAGTTTTCTTCTGCCTGTCTCTTCTACATTGTTGGGCGCTGAAAATTAACTTATACAAAAGAGACAGACGCCTGTGTTGTTTGGATGATCATCAATTATTTGCTTAAGCAAAACTCCAGACTGACCGTACTCTCCACGTGGCCCTTTCTTTTTATATGCCGAGTGACATCACACATCTCCACATACACGTGACCCACCCGAACAGACCCGAAAACCACTGAAAAGACACTCACCGCTCCACCTCTACCCCCTTCATATTACACCAATACTTGTAAATTATCAGATTTATTTCTGTGTACGTACGCGTGTATGTATTTCTATTTTGGTTTAAATTGACGTAATTATTGGATATTATAATCGAAAAATATATACTGAATATAAATTGCTGTAAAACAAAGAATTGTCAATCAACTATTTTACTCTGGTTGAAATAATTTCTAATTTGCTTCATTTTCTATGTTCAAGACTTGCCATAGCTTAATCTTTTGTATATTTGTCTAATTCCATAGAATTCTAGGAAATCTCATTCTCATCACTCCAAAAGCAAATTCAGACATGCAAACGCAGCTATCTCTCTCTATCTTTCTTTCGCTTTGCCTCTGGCGTTCCAGCAACTTCTTTCATTGTTACGTCTGTTTTATTTTAATATTTTTCCTTCTTTCAGTTTTGGTTTTAAATCTAATTACTTCCATTCCATTAGCTGACACGTTCATGTCGAATCTAACACCAATAGACACTTAAGTAGTTTTATAGTAACCAGGTTCGGTCGGCGCTTCATTCTGAATTTTGTTGCAATCGATATTTTTCAATTAGCTTTCTAATTGTTGTCGTTTGTCCTCATGGCCTTAACTTTCCTAACTGCTCGATGTGCATCTGACTGCTCCATTGCATACCCTTAATTTCAGATATAAAAATAACAACATCAACGATAATAAAATTATTAATTAAAATAAAATAGATGACAAAAACTTTATCAAAATAATAAAACACTATAATAATAATAATAATAATAATAATAATAATAATAATAATAATAATAATAATAATGATGAGGATGATGATGATGATAATGATAACAATAGTTATAATAATGATGATAATAATAATAATAATAATAATAATAATAGTAATAATAATTAGAATAATAGGTCTTTGAATGAGATTGAGCAGATTCTGCTAGGGCATCACTAGGAGACGTCTCGAAATTTTAACTGTGGATTGAATAGTACAACATATGTAGAACAAACAATGTGTCAGCAAAAGAATGAAGATAATCAAAAAATAATTGTTCTTGTCTTTAAATGACAGACTGGTCTATATGAAGTAAAGAAACAAACGATTCAATCAATCAATCAATGAATCATTTACTGTTACCTTTTATTGATATATTGAACTCATAATTACAGACTGACGTGTATTTGCATGAACAAAAACAGAATTAAAATACACGGGTAAATTGAACCTGTCATTCCTAATAGCTAAAAAATTGGTATTGTAAAGGTCGGGGCAGCTCGCTGTAAAAAACAAAGACACCATTGCTATGCTTAGCCACTTAGTAGTCCTAGTGCAAAATGCGCCTTGCGGCCCCTTTAGCCTTAAAAGGACAATTTGCCCATTTCAGAATACTGAAGTCTTCAACTACACACACACACACACACACGCACGCACACACACACAAACACACACACACACACACATATATATATATATGTGTGTGTGTATGTGTGTGTATGTGCGTGTGTGTAATTATATATATAGTGAGAGAGACTGACAGAAGGAGAGATGGATTGATAAATGTATATTTCAAGTGTGATAATGATTTTCTAATTAATCCCAACAATTATCTATTTTGGTAATTCTTTGCTTTACAACAGATCTATGAAGCCAAGGAGCCTTGCGACCCCTAAGAACCTTGCATTCCTCCACAATTGTAGGGTCTGCAGGGGCCCTAAGCATTGTACTGACAAGCATCACAATTTCAAGCTGTTATATGGTTATCACATATACTCGACTGTAGAAGAACTACACGCATATAAAGCGCGTTCGCAGGGGGAAGAACACATAACTAGCATCTACCCCGGCCCCGCAAAGATACATAAAATACAGACACATGAGGACTACATCTTTATAATGTTGAAATTATGACTAATTGAAAAGGGGAGCTTGTTGATGAAAAACTCTGGGCTTTATTTTCTTTAAAAGGTTATATATGTTTTGTACCTCAAAACATATATATGTGTGTGTGTCTGCGTGTGGTGTAATTTCCGTTTTACTAATGCCTGTGAATTTTTCGCCCAAATGGATTTGACTGAGGAGATTGCAAAACACATTGCTATGATGACTGAACTAATGGATTTCTGAATTGTAAGTTTCATCTCCCGCATTGGCCTTCACAGTCACGCAGCTCCTCAAATGATTCAGGACACGGGGACCAGGATCTCTCGAGATCGACGGTGCCATGATAATAATCAATTGATTATATATTTACTTGTTTTCTTTAAGAAGATAATTAATCTCTTTGACTCTTTTGGAAGTCAGTTGTCCTTATAATTACCAGCGATCTACTTCTGATTGAAAAACAAAAGAAATAACCAATGAATATCTTAACTTTTTGAGGATGCAATCATCTAGTGGATCTTATTGGAAATGTACTTATTTGAGACAGCATGGAGATATCTAATAATAGCTACAGCAAAAAGAAATAAGTATTGAGTGTGTTTGAGATGAAACATGTGCTTATCATGCAAGCAGAAATATAGCAAGAAATACGATCCTCAATGCCAAAATAAGTGGTTTTGTTTAATTCTACTCAGGGTCACGACAATTCCTTAGTTATTGATCGTGACGGTTTAATGCAAAAACGTGTTAAGCATAATTTCCTGTGACATCAGAATTATGCACAAAGATTCACATGAGGGGATTTTGAAATATATCGCTATTTCTTCTAAGAATGTATCTGAAAATTCTCATATTAGGGGAAAGAAATGGACAATAATATTGATTAACACAGAAGAAAAATTATTCCACTTCAATCATTATTTAAATTTGTATATTTGTCAGTGGCTAAATTACCAAGCAAGGTATAAAAAAAGAAAAAAAATCTCGTATCGTAACAAGAGATTCTAAGAGAAATAATTTATCTATTTTTTATATGTGACGAATGACTGGTTCCCGTATTTTTTTGCATTTTAATTTGTACACACCGGAGAATAGACTAGAATAATTTTATCTTCTTCCGTCTACTAAAAACTATATTTCCAGTTCAATATCTGGTACACTATACAGCCAAAAAGTTTTCACGAAACAACTGGTAAACAATTATAAGTTTTTATAAGTGCAGGCACTCAGTTATGATTAGGGTTGGGATTATATGCTTTTATTTAAAAGTATTCTTGTAACGGATTTGTCTGTTTTGCAATTTTACCATTTCTTTAATGGAAATATAGTTTTTTTGTCCAATTATTTGTTTTTCTAATCAGGTCCACGTCGAATTTCTCAATTATAGTTTTTATTTTTGAGATTAGGCTTCGAAATTTAGGAATTAACTTTATTATTCAAATTTTTGTCCTAATCTTAAAAGTTTTCGGAGCCCGTGTTGGAACAGTTAGAGGCGTGGGAGTGTCTACGGTTCCAGGTGAGCATTGTCGGAAAGTAGCGGTTTCAATTCGGCCAAAGGGATTTACTTGGTCACAAAAAAACGTGGTTCGATAGACAACAACTATGGAAGGCGGTGATTACTGAGTATTCAGTGACGAGACCCAGCATCCCTATCTAAGATTACAGTTAAAACACCTGAAGATGGCCTGAGGGAGACTAGGCCGAAACGTAGTGTAGAAAAATCAAAAACCTACTAAGATGAGGACAAAAGCGAATAATAAAGTTAATTCCTAAACTTCGAAGCCTCATCTCAAAAATAAAAACTATAAATAAAACGAGTAATATTTTTCTTATTGAAAGCGGCCATTTAGTTCCATTTCAAGATATTTTTTAGAAAATAAATCTAATTCAATATTTAGTCATGGGCTTTAAGATGTTTTTGTTTAAATCGAAAACACAATCTAAGACTAAATAAAACCAATTAAAAAATATGAAAAAAAATCTAAGACTGAAAAATAAATGATTTGAATACAAAGTGCACTATCGGTTGTCATTCTTTCCTTATCTTCACCTTTTTTATAAGATAAATTGTAAAATGACGTACATTTGTTAACCGGAAACGTAAAATCAAAAGTGACTGTAGGATATCAAACAAACAAGACCACCTACCTTTTGTAAGTATATATATCTATAAGAGAAAGAGGATAAAGACGTGTGATCTTAATATAACTTTAATATTTATACATACATTTACTTATGCTTATGGTAATCCAAATGCCTGTATTTGATAACTCTTTTGATGTATTTTAATTAGAGCAATGCTATTGTCTCTTATTTGAATAAGCTAATTAAATTCGAAAAGTCATGCTTTTTTTAAAAACTACTTTTGATTTTATTACTTGTTTAAATATTTGAATGCATTCTTTTATTTTGTTTCCATCTTTCCAGAAGTTTAATACTAGTCCTTTTTTATTTTCCACGGCGAAATATGTCAAAATATGGACTTAATTTGACATTAAAATTTGACATAAAACTGATATTTCTCAATCTGGTAGTGCAATAATCCATTAATAGAAAAATACACATTTCATCCTTATTTAAACAGCACCCTTGTTTCAATTAAAGAAATTCGAATAGAGAAAAATGTATATACAGCAGAAATAAATACAAACGTTTAAAAAAGTGCATCTAGTAGAAGAAAAATGTTTAATTGAAATAAAAAGAATAAACAGAGAAAAAGGCACTTTCACGTCATCAAAATGATTTAGCAGTGACAATCGATCTGATCAAAAATCGATAGTCAATCAGTGAATGTAAAGGGATTGGGAGAAAAACAGAAAGAAAAGCTACAACAAAAAAAAGAAAAAGATTCACATAGAGAAAGCTAACGTGTAAATTATGGGTGACAAAGAGTTTGCAGCTTGTCAAACATGACGTAAATATCTTTTTGCTGCCAGACTTTGAAAATTCATTTTTAAAAGGATTCAATTAGAATTGAATTTCTTAAAATCAAATCAACCACTAAACCGAAAAGCCTGGGAGAATTGTGAACAATTGAGAGAAAAGGGTAAACAGAAAAGAAAAAAAAGTCTCGAGAAAAAGGAAGGAAAAAATATTTAGTAAAAAAAAGAATAGGATAAATGACGGAAAAAGAAAACAATATATTTAGGTGAAAAATATAAGTAAACCCATAAAGAGAGAAAGAGAGAGTGGATTTAATTAAATGAGTAACACCAAGATAGTGAGAGAGATTAGTAGATAGATGGAACAATAATAACGGAGTAAGCTAAAAAAAAGGGCAGAAATGCAAGAAAGAGAGAGTAGATATGGTATTAGCATAAGATAGAGACATAAAGCGATACATGGACCCATGGCAACAATATATTGAAAAGATGGAGAGAAAAATATGTGTTAAAGAAGTAAATAGAACTCAGTGAAAAATCAATGCAAAATTTAAGAGAAAATAACATTTCGATTAAAAGGAAGGGAGGGACTAATCCAGAAAAAACGTTGAATGTAAGTGAAAAACGAAATAAATAAAAGAATAAATAGATAAATAAACGAACAATATGTAAAAGCTCGGACTATGGAATATTATGACGCAAGTTCAAATTAAGTCAAAACCGTTGCATCTACCTTAACCCACCTCGGGAGAGTATCTCATCTAGGTTAAGGGGAACACTGATTCCAAAGACCCACAAAGGGCCATCCAGTTTTTTTTTTCTGGGGGTGAGGGTTAGCGACTCTTTCTCGTTAAACAAGTATGTTACAAAATAGCAAAAAAAAAATATTGCTGTCCAACGCACCACTGGGTGTAATTTTTTATGGAAAAAAAATAAAGTAAAAAAACCAATATCACAAAACAGATGCAATGCCATTCGATGAAAACAATTTAACATGAAAGAAACAAAAAAAAATGAATACATTTTAGGAAGCGAATTATTTATATGAACCAACTTTATTCTTTAAAAAAAGGCAAAGTGTCCTCTTATTTAGTACTTTAACTCTATGTTCTTTTTGATTTTTTCAAAAGATGAATGCCCAACACCGAAACGCGGGCACACACAGAGACACATGCAGACACACACACAAAAAAAACGCACACACACACACGCACACACACATATTTATATTGGTATTTTGCTTTTTCTCCTGATGTTAAAATAAAAATCATCCTGTTGACTATACCATAATAGGTGAAATGTACATCCAGGTTATATAATCTTTGATGGGAAAAAATATGTGTGTGTTTGTGTGTGTGTGTGTGTGTGTGAGAGAGAGAGAGAGACACAGAGAAAGAAAGAGAGAGAGAGTGTGTGTGTGTGTGTGTGTGTGTATGTTGTTGATGCGGCATTCACCTGGTATCGGTTAAGCCAGGTCCTCCCAAAAAAAATCACCGCATCCCGAATGAATGCGGACCACACACGGATATCCGCCACTAACGCTAAAAGATAGATTCAGTCCTCCTGGGTCCAACGACGGAGACCGTAGACCCTTGGGCCCAAAACTAGCTCTACATCCTGCTTTACCGTTCTGAGCCATATTTTAGCTGAACACCACATCGCTTCTTTCAACCCGGGAGAGAAGCCAGGTAAACAGACTCAATAAGGAACCCTTTGCCCTGGATACAGAGACCATGGTCGAGCCAGCAAAGACAACTAGTCTTTTGACCACTGTAGGCTTTTGAACACTACTGCCTGCGGTGCATCCTACGTGTGGGCTGGGGACACGTATCAAACACGATAGACCGGGAGTGGTGCCGAATAATCTCCCTCCGGCAGACACATGTATATATATATATA
>JAUZSX010095702.1:0-18539 GCA_034780655.1 Idiosepius hallami
TTTTTTCGGTTACTGTTGGGGGTGTGACACCCCTGGTGGATTTAGTCCAAAGATATAGACTCTCTTATGACGTCACTTCCGCATGACTGTCATCCTGATTACAGGTGAGAGTCAGAGTTACCAGGAGACAGAGAGGAGTGAAGATCTTAACTTAATGCTCCAGTCATATTAGTCAATTTTTAGTCATTTAAATGAAAAAAAAATTATAACAAACTTAACATTAGCACATAACTTCTCTAGACCCTTAGCAATAACATATCATAAGTCCTTGTCGATCCACCTTGAGCTTCGACCGCCATCTCGTAAAAAGGCCGCCAAATTTAAGTTTTTTTTGTATTTGCGCGCACACGATTGACTTTTATAATATGGACTTTGATATTTTATTGCTAAGAGCCTAAAGAACTTACGTGCCAATTTCCAGCTTTTTATAATTTTTTTCGTTTATTTTTCCTAATATGGCTAGGATATTTAATATCTTATCGCAACTTTCCAACTACAAACACCCCACACCTTAAAAGATATTATACTTTATACAAAAATCTAATAGCAAACTACAAATAAACTTCAATTTGACCTTTCCATTACTTTTGCCTTCTATTCTTTTTAATCCGTTATTCCAAATGCTATTTACACTAGATTATTTATATTTTAGTCATACTAAGCAATTGGAATAATCAATTTTCATTAATATGGTTATTAATATGGTTTTATTAATATGGTTTATTTACATGGTTTCTCAATTTTGTACTTTTAAAAACATTTCTTAATTGACCTTAAGCCCAAGGAGACAATTGATTTGTTTGTACTTGGAATATTCCATTTTTGATTCAGAAGGTTCAAAGGTCATCATGGTCGTACTAAACTAAAATTTAGTCTCTATCTTCAAATTTGGGCCTATTTTAAACTATGAATCATAATTTATGTTTTCCAGTAAACGCTTTAACGTAACGGGGGGGGGCCGAATATATGTGATGACGCCAATCCTAGTCGTATTTGGAATATTCCATTTTTTATTTAGAAGGGTCAAAGGGTGTTATGGTCGTTCAAAGCAGTGAGAATATTCCATTTTTTATTCAGACAAGTCAAAAGGCACCACGGTCGTTCTGAGCATTTTGAATATCCCATTCTTTATTCAGAAGGGTCAATGGTATCATAGTCTTACAAAGCAGTTGGAATATTCCATTTTTAATTAAGAGGTGCAAAAAGCACTAGGGTCTTACTATAAGAGTTGGAATATCCCATTCTTTATTCAGAAGAGTCAAGGACATCATAGTCGTATAAAGCATTTTGGAATATTCCATTCTTTATTTAGAAGGGCCAATGGCATCATAGTCTTACAAAGCAGTTGGAATATTCTATTTCTATTTAAAAGGTTCAAAGAGCGTCACGGTTGTACTAAATAACCAGAAAACAATAAAAACAAGGAAAGAGAAGAAGAATTTAGGTTAATTGGGGCCCGGAAAACAGCTTGAGCAACTTATGGCCGCTCGATCGTGTTACGAAAATGATCATAAAATGTATCTAATAAAGAAATAAAAGAAGGGCGGTTTTGTATTCGTATCCGAACGCCCCACGCCCCACGCCATACGCCCAGTTTCGACCTCCCCCCTGTTTCTGTACACAAACATTCCAGCCCATTCTTTAATCAACAATTACAACCCCACACTCACAACTCTGGTAGCGCAGGCCGTGCTCTGTTGGGAGGCAACAAATTAATAGGGTTGATATTATGAAAGAGTTGGGAAGGCCTTGGCGAGAAGCGGGAGGATTGTTTTTGTTGCTACTGTTATTGTTGTTGTTTTTATTGTTATTGGTAAACCAATATTGAATAATAATGATAATAATGATAATGATAATGATAATAATAATAATAATAATTATAATAATAATAATAATGATAATGATAATAATAATAATAATAATGATAATGATAATAATAATAATAACAACAACAATAATAATAGTAATAATAATAATAATAATTTTTGGCAGTTTGTTAACGGCAGGTGTGAGAGGTGGAAGCTGCGGGGTGAAAACCCAAAGTGATGTTGCACCAGACAGTCCTTGACTGAAATTGTGTGGAACTTGCTGGAAATCAGAGGGGACTTGTTGTCACTTTGACTCCAGCATAAAGCCACTGGTTGCTGGGTATGAAGGTGTCTGGTGATTGGTGTGAGATCTTATTATAAAAATAATTGTTATAGTATTAAAGATAAGAATGATGCACACACAAAAATATATATAAAACAACTTGTATTGAGTAAGAATATAGAAGAAAACGGGAGAGTAAGACCTTTGCTCCACCCGGGCATTAACACACGACCTTCGGAGTCACGTCCCGATCTTTGACTGACTCGCGCCGGCCCTATACCAATAAGTGACGTCATGGATGGAAGTGACGTCATGGACACATTCACTAATTCCGTACTAGAAATTAATAAAAATATTATATTTACTTGGTGAGCACCAACCCAAGTTTGGCACAAGGCAATTTTTACGTGGTCTTACTCGGGCTTTTTGCATTTGGTATTACCATTCACCTAGATGAGATGCTCTCCCGAGTTAACGAGCCCCATCTGCCCGAGCCAACGAAAGGTGAATGCAGTAGTTTTGACTGGGATTTGAACTCGCGTAATACGATTCTAGAGCCCGAGCTTTTACCAATGCTCCAACTTCGCTGAATTTAATAAGAATATAACTCAATTGGACTTTTGTAAACACGCAGAAACGTGTTTGGGGGATCCTAAGCTACACTCTAAACCCATTAAAGTTAAATGCGCTTTAGGTGCAAGGTCGATGCGATTTTTTCCTGGATTTTGAGTGGATGTAAAGATTTTTTTTAAAAGCTACTTTTTTTGTAAGTTTTGATTATTTTCACAGTAAGTTTTTTCTCCATTTGTTTAATGGCATATCAATTCATTTAAGTCATTTAATGCCGATAGGATATAAAGACTTTAAAAAAAAGCTACGTTTTTGTTTAGTTTCGATTATTTTCACAGTAATTCCTTTCTTTAAAGATTGCAATTTTATGGTTTAATCTTTTACGAGATTCTCAATGATAGAGGGCGCTCGTTTAGGCGTCGTAAAAACTGGCGGGAATTGTCCTTATTTAGAAACAGCGTCAGTTTGCCGGGATATAAATTCATTTAATGGGTCCTTCTAATTTTCCTTTAAACACTTTGATATATATTTAGTGACTGTTGGAACATCGGTAAAAGCTCGGGCTCTGAAATCGGAGTACGCGAGTTCAAATCCCAGTCACAACCATTACATTCAACTTTAGCTGCTTCGGGCAGCTCGGGCTCGTTAACTCGGGAGAGCCGCTCATCTAGGTGAAGGGTAACACTGAATGTAAAAAGCCCGGGTAAGAGCACGTAAAACTGGCCTTGTGCAAAACTTGGGCTTGTGCTGACCAAGTAAATATAATATACTCACCATTTTTAGCGTCTTCTTTGAATCTTCCTTTGTTTCGTTTTGAGAATATAAAGAAGTCCGTTGTTTGTTTGTTTGTTTGTTTTTTTTTGCTTTTCATAATTGAATGCTTCAACTTGACCAACAAAGTTTCCAACTTGAGTTGATGGACTTACATAAAAAAAGTGACCCGCCTTAAATTCTGCCTTGTTGTCATTAATCTTAATGGTGGTATTATAAAGATGTGTTTGTTTACCATTTCCTCCTTGATCAGTGGTCACAACCTGAAAGTTGGAGTAGAAAGGAAATATAATCAAAACTAATTGAATAAACACACACACACACACACACACACAAACAAACACACACACAAACACACACACAAACACACACACACAAACACACACAAACACAAAAACACACACACAAACACACACACAAACACACAAACACACACACACACAAACATACACACAAACACACACACAAACACACACACACACAAAACTAAAATCAAAACCAAGAAAAAATTAATCTACACTTCACAAAAAAAAAAAACAAACAAACAAATAACAAACTTCCCTTGGTCAGTGCCGTTCTTAGTCATTAAGCGGCCCCGGCGCAGAATGCGCCTTGCAGCCCTTTTACCCTATAAAAGGCAACTTGCACACCACAACATACTATAGGCTTCGATCACAGTCTATAAATACATACATATACAAATATATATATATAGAAAAAGAGAGAGAGAGAGGCAGGGGGATGGATTGATAGATGTATATTTATTTCAACATATCAGTGTAATAATGATTTTCTACTTAATCCTAATAATTAATTTTTTGCGTTATAAAAGATATATGAAGCCAAGGAGCCTTGCGGCCTCTAGGGAACTTGCGATGCCCCTGCAGTTGGTAAATTTCAGCGAGATGACCAGTGCGGAACTATCAATTTTGCACAACCGGCAGACACGCTCGGTCATTTTACCAACACTCGACCACAGACGACCCAGTGGAGGCGCGTCGAACTCTAGTATCATCTTCGAGTCGATCCTGACCATGTAATAATCGTCGAAATAGCTGCTAGCAAAGAAGTCAAATTCAATGCGAAGTTGACATGCCTTACACAACGCAACAACACAATACAATGTATACCAAATGCGAGTGCAATGGCTTCTGCCAGTTTCTTCAAGCATCCTGGTTTTATGGAACCAAGACATACCTCATTAGCATGCATATATGATATTTACTTGGTGAGCACCCCCAAGTTTGGCACAAGGCCATTTTACATGCTCTTACCCAGGCTTTTTATATTCGGTGTTACCCTTCACCTAGATGAGCTGCTCTCCCAAGCTAACGGACACCATCTGCCTGAGGCTGCTAAAGTGAAAGTAATGGTTTTTGACTGGGATTTGAACTCGCGTAATGCCATTTCAAAGCCCAAGCTTTTATCAATGGTCCACCGTCGCTGCCCCGATTATATTATATTTCTCCGTTATTTATTTACTTGTTTATTTTTAAATTCAAAATCAATTCTTCGTATCTTCTCAATATCTAAAAAAATTTTTTTTAAGCAAGAATCACCACTTCTAAAATGCCGTAATATATATAGTCAAGTTGCATGAGAGACAACGGACCCTGACAGATCACAGAAGTTAAGCAATGTCGAGCCTGGTTAGTAGTAAGGTGGGTGACCATTTAAGAATAGCAGTGTTCACAGTTCAATTCCATATTTTCTTCTGGAAATATAGCACCTACTTAATCTAGCCACACATATGGGCATAAATTCAAAACCGGATGTAGAAGTAAGATGGGTGACTATCTAAGAATAGCAGTGTTCATAGTTCAATTCCATATTTTCTTCTGGAAATATAGCACCTACTTAATCTAGCTACGCATATGGGCATAAATTCAAAACCGGATGTAGAACCCGTTCAAATGCAATTAGTGTTTTAATAGTATATTATATATATATTCAAACCTATTCACGAAAGTTGAAACAGTGATAAAAAGAATGGAATCTGGAATTGTATTATACAAGTTCAAATCTCAGTGAAAAACCATTACATTCCTTTTCAGTTGCTTTGGACTTATTAACTCAGGAAAGTGACTCATCTAGGTGAAGGGTAACACTCATTATAAAAGGCCTGAGAATATGATGAGCACATAAAACCCAGGCTTGTGCCTAACTTGGTTTGGCATTAGACCAACTATCAAGATTTATATCCAAATAAAATGAAAATTATAGTTACATAGAGATTTTTTTAAAGTATTTAAATTCATCCTAATATCACTTTGACAACTAAGATGAAAGGCAATAGATTTAGGCCTGGTATGGTCATGAATGTCAAAAAATGTAGAGATACAGGTTGTCACTCTAAGGACAAAGCCCTCTTAATGCAAGACTGAGATAGATGATATGATATTGTAATAAATGTCCGAGCTAGCTTAATCAGATGATAATGTAGAGATACAGGTTGTCACTCTAAGGACCAAGCCCTCTTGATGCAAGACTGAGATAGATGATATGATATGGTTAGGATATCAGAGATAGCTTGACTAGATGATGAGGATGATAATGATAATAACTGAATAAAAAGAAGATGTTTACTTACCTTTGCACAGTCCCCTTTACCATAAAGGTTGGGAATTATTCCATAAAGGCCTTGTAAAGTCATTAATGATCTGGCCGCATAAAACAAGGATGTATAATCTTTTTCTAAATAACATTCCTGAAATCCATAAAACCAAAAATTCACTTTCAGATAAAAGCTTTTAAAGAACAATAAAGAAGAGCTATTTATTCATTCTGTGTGGACAAAAAAAAAAGGAGCAGAAACTACTAGAGAAAAATACTAAAAGAGAGAGAGAACAGCTCCCCATCTACATCAGAAGTGGGGCGGCTCAGTGGATAGGCAATCGGACTTCGGAACTGTAATACGTGGGTTCGAATCCAGGTTGTTCCATCTACGTTGACATGTCGACTAATACCCTTCAGAAAGGTATGAATCCACATCTTCCCTCCAGCTATGGTTGATGTGGCCCAGTGAATAGGCAATCGGACTTCAGAACTGTAGTACACAGGTTCGAATCCAAGTTGTTCTGTATACGCTGACATTTCAACTATTACCCTTGCGAAAGATATGAATCTCCATCTTCCCTCTAGCTATGGATTAAATAGCGCAACTTGTGTTATTAAAAAAAACTATGTGGATATAAAAATAAAGTTTATCATAAGTTATTGTTCTCGGCATTAAATTGACTTAAAAAGGTTGATATGCCGTTAAACACAAAAAAAAACAAACATCAGTAGTATAGATTTTTTCCTAACGATCTGTTCTGGAGTACTTTACACCCCTATGCCATTGACATAATGGACTCATCTTGGCTCTATGCAAGCCAGACATTTTCTGCCTTTGAGCAGAGATTAGTTACGTAGTTTAATCGCTCGTACATATTACTCGACTTTCTATATTGATATTGTGACCCCTTAACAGGGGGCTACAACAGAATCAAAATGGATGTTGTCCATTAGAGTGTTGCTATGGTCAGAATGCCAACTCAACATTTTGCAGAGGAGAACATAAGGTCAAAAGAAAAAATATATTTAAATCTCATTTATGAGTTAAGGTCAGATCAAAGGAAAAAAAAGAGTAAAAATAAGAAGTTCATTGCTATGAAGAGAGGAAATAAAATGAAATAATGAAAAGGGAAAGAAAGAGACAAGTACAAAAAGATAGGCAATCAAAAGGAAGGAGAAAAAAACAAGTAGTTAAATATTGTTTACTACAACTTGTAAAAGGAGAATAAATAAAATACCAAAAGCGGTAAGTTTTTAGGCAAGATTAAGAAGAAAGTAAATAAGCATTGAAATGTAGTGGTCCTTGGAAAATAAACACATGTGTTGCATATAGGTGATCATCAGGTCATTCCAAACAATTTGTATTGTTTGATTCTAAAAACACCTTTATTATTATAAACTTTTTTTTTATATGTGACTTGCCAACATGTGCATCGTTGGATCATTTTGTTGCGAGTTTGAATCACAGTCCTTGACTTCATTACATTGTTATGAAGGCAACCAATAACATAAAAAAAACACTTTGAAACAAGAAGACAATGACAATCTAAAACTAAACATTATCTGCGGTCACTTGTGGTTGAGTATGACTGTCCTCCGTCTTGGTTCTGTAGACCCTTTCTAGAGGACGCCTGTGCGTGATGTCTTATAACGTGAGGAGACTGATGCGCCTGCAGTCACCATACAGCCCCTTGGCAGAGGTGGACCTGGTTCCAATATCATGGAGAGAACCAAGACGACTGGAGACTATCCTCTGTTGCAGCCTTCATCCGCCTTCAATGGCATTGTGTCACTGTGGACACCATCCGTCACATCTACCGTTGAGGTCTTGCACTATTTAACCCATAGCTGGAGGGAAGATAGGGCTTCATACCTTTCCCAAAGGTATTAGTCGACATTTTAATGTAGACGGAACAACTTGTACTCGAACTTGCGTAGTAAGGTTCCGAAGTCTGATTGTTTATCCACTGGGCCACATTGACTGCTCGACTGTTTTTGCATATAGACAGTTTGAATAATGCCTATTCTCATATAGGAATATACAAATGATAAAAAATCTTTGTGAACATCACAATTCTTAGACTTAGTAAATGGCAGCAATTGTAATATTTTCTGATTGATAAAATAAAAAAAAATAGAATTTAAAAAAGAAATGATAAAAATAAATCAATTCTAGTTTTTTTCTTAAAATCCTTAAATAGAAATCTTTGAAAGAAAAGAAATACAAAACAATGGAAGAATTTTGATTCAAAAATTCAAATCCTGCTTGCATTTTCTCTAAAAAAAAAATCTTAAATGTCAACATTTTGTTTTTCTTTTTATAAAATTCCCTGAATTGATAAAACCTTGTTGTCATATATAAATGCTATTTTGATTTTAATTTACATGTAAAACCAAAATCAGTCATGTCATCTAATAAAGAAAAAAATTGTGCTGCCTTCAAAGTTTGCAAATATCTGCAAAAAAATGTCTATTGTGATGCACGTCCATAAACACATTTATATACTCAGACATGAAAATATTTTTACAAGGTGGAGAAGGAAATTACTGCAAAAATAATCAAACTTACCAAAAAGGTAACTTTTCAAAATTCTATCGGCACAAAGCTTCTATGACAGTCTTTGGAAATCTTCAGGGGAGGAATCTGAGTTTATTGTGTAGGGTTTCTGGAAGAAACAAAATGAATCAAAGAGACTAAAATAAGTTGGGTTAGTTATCAATTGTCAAGTTGAATCCTTTCATTAAATATTATTTTTAACTAATATATATTTTTTATTTGAATATATATGAAAATTATCATTTTTAAATGTTGATTATCCTATTATATTTAAAAATATCATTAAATCCTCTTGATTGCTTTATTTGTGTGTTCACATTAAATAATATTTGTTCTACAGAATTATAGTTGTGGTGACCCAAAACTGTGCAAACTTTATAAAACTATATTTTACAAAACTAAAAAAATGGGAATGAAATGAATTTGTATCCATTATACAAATAAATATTGTATAAATAGAAATAAATAATAACTATAAAAATAATAATAATAATATTGATATAAATAATAATAATATTAATATATTCCTTTATTTATTTACTTATTGTATATTACTCACATATGAATGAAGGATTATGACTAAACATGGTTGTGTATTTCTATATACTCACACACATACGTGCATTGTTTTGAATAAACAAAATTTGATCCATTTTAGAAATTGTCATTTACCGAAATGAAATATTAAGGCATTCAGCCTCAAATGCTTTCCCAACTTTTCAAATCAGGATAAAACATTTTAGCCTTTTTTTATGCAATTTTGATAGAATAAAAAACCCTGCAATATTTTTAATCATTTAATGTAAGAACTTTTTCTTTATTTTATATGAAATTATTTTATAGAATTTGAAATACATGAGAAATTTTGAACTACTTTTATTAAAACTATGAGGCTTTTTAAATCTGGCAAATTTTCTCTAACATTATTTCTGTAATCTATAAGATTTAAAAATAAAAAGTTAACTTTATTTTTATTGAGAATTTTGTCTGTGTTAATAGAATTCTCTTAAGATAAAAGTTTTATTCATATTATTTCTGTTTGATACAAAACCAAAAGTATGTTGTAACAGCCCTACTAATAAGTAAAGAATTAAAAGAAATTGTAATATCACAAAATAGTCTCTGACAAGAATATTCTATAATAAAAGCATATTATCACGGCCCTACTAATAAGTAAAGAATTAAAAGAAATGGTAAAATCGCAAAATAGTCAAGTCTGTGCTTAGAGCCCCCGCAGACCCCGAAATCGCAGAGGGAGGGGGCTGCAAGCTCCCTAAGGGCCAGAAGGCTTTACAGATCTTCTGTAGTGTAAAGAATTACCAAAATAATTAATTGTTAGGATTAATTAGAAAATCATTATAACACTTAAAATATACATCTATCAATCCATCTTTCTTTCTTCCTATATATCTCTCTATATATATATTTGTATATGTATGTATATCTAGTCGAAGGCTCCACTTTGTTGAGGTGTTGCAACTTGCCTTTTTAGGGTAAAGGGGCCACAAGGTGCATTCTTCATTGGGGCTGCTAAGTGGCTAAGCACGGCACTGACTGAGATAAGAATAATCTTTAATAAAAGCATATTATCTCAGCCCTGGTTATCACAGAACATTTAAACTAAACCTCTTTTTTTTAACAATCAACAGTGTAGACTATTTCTCATTCTAGTACAAACTATCAGGCTTCATCTGAAGGATTCTAAAACGGTTTGAAAAAGAATAAAAAGAAAAAAAATGAATAAAAAAACAAGAGAAAAAAATGGTGCTTCAGGAGACTTTTATCTTGCTAAATCTTGGCATCACTCGTTGTTGAGTATGACTGTCCTTCATCTTGGATCTGTGGACTCTTGTGGGGGACCCCTGTGTTGCTAAATATATATAAACTAGCAAATTTATCCCGGCGTTGCCCGTGTCTTTCAAATAGGATTTTAGCTAAAATATTGGCCGTAAGTGTTCTACTATATGTTATACACATGTTTTAATTTTTAGAAGGGAAACTGAATAAAGATAAGAAAAAATGAATTTAAACGTCATAGAATAATTCTCTATCTTTCTTTCTCTCTTTTCACAAAAATCAATATTCTGGAAAAATGGTACATACTTCCGGGGTAAAATTTTGTTTTTAAGATTTCGTGGGTGTAAGAAACAAATGTGTGAATTTTCATGAATATCTGATAAAAAATGTGGCCGTGCATAGCTAACACACACACACAAACATCTTTCCTTTTATATTAATAGATATATATGTATATATATATATATATATATATATATAAAAGTAAAATCAAAAATACTGGAAGAAACAAAATGAATCAAAGAGACTAAAATAAGTTGGGTTAGTTATCAATTGTCAAGTTAAATCCTCTCATTAAATATTATTTTTAACTAATATATATTTTTTATTTGAATAAATATTAAGATATCAAAAATATAATTTTTAAATGTTGATTTTTAAATCTCATTAAATCCTCTTGATTGTTTCACTTGTGTGTTCACATTAAATAATATCTGTTCAACTGAATTATAGGTGTATTGACCCCAAACTGTGTACACTTTATAAAACTATATTTTACAAATCTAAAAAAAATAGGAATGAAATGAATTTGTATCTATGTATCAATATCCATTATACAAATAAATATTGTATAAATAGAAATAAATAATAACCATAATAATAAAAATAATACCAATTTATTATATCACTATAGAAAATTTTAAACTATGTTCCGTATGATATTCTTTTAAAGAAATGCCAAGAGAAACAATAGTTATTCTTGATATTTATATACTTTGAAATAGGGCAGTGACGGTGGAGCATTGGTAAAAGCTCGGACTCTGAGATCGTATGACGCATGTTCAAATCCCAGTCAAAACCATTACTTTCACTTTTAGCTGCCTCGTTCAGATTGGGCTCGTTAATTTGGGAGAGTAGCTCATCTAGATGAAGGGTAACACTGAATGTAAAAGCCCGGGTATGAGCACATAAAAATGGCCTTTTGCCAAACTTGGGTTGGTGCTCACCAAGTAAATATAATATACTTTGAAATATTATCAAAATTAATGCATGGAAAAGCCATTGAAAGTAAAGAATTAGATTTTTTAATCAATTTGGACTGCAAGATTTTTCTTTTTATTTTGCAGTAAAATTGGCCTTGATTTAATAGGTTTTTATGTTAGATAAGCTTAAACACCGAGATACTGCCTTCCCATGATGCATTATATATGACTGAAGAACTTAGTTTTATAGTCTTGCAAGATTTTATTGTAAGAGAAGATATCAATTTTTTACATTTCCCTATGGGAGGTAAAGTGAAAAAAGGACAAAAAGAATCCAATATTGAACTATTGACTTCTTCAAGTCAGGTTATCTCTGATTCTAATGAGGGAATAGAAATACAGAAAGTCTTTTGTTAATTTTGACCAATGGGAAACAAAATTGATTTCAAATAAAATAAAAGGCTTCATTAAAACCAGTTTATTTCTTGCCAGTCTTTTCTGAGAAACCTGCTGTATGTCCTTAGTCGAAGGAAATATCTATTAATTAACTAACAGATCACGTTTTCATGGAGCTCTGATGCCCAATAAATGAAATCTGTCTTATAAATGAAGCAAACAGGACATTAAAGAAAATAAAAAAGAATAACAGCAACAATCCTGAGTTCTAATACAAAACTCAATTGGACTGATGTTCTCTATGTTGTACTATAATATAAGTCAAAACCATAATAATTGTTGTGGGGGCTTACACCCCTCCTACTCTTACTACATGGACTCGCCCAACAGGCATATAAGCAGAGCCTGCTAGTATGCTTGTGAGAAGGCATAGACAAAGCTACTTGGATGTTTTGGCATGACACCCTGTTAATGACTATACTAACCCTTTCTCTGTACTGCTAACAGAACCTGTTATAAAACTCTTTTAATCTATAAACCTGCCTTTGTTCCTTCTTTTACCACCACTCGGCAACACAACAATAATCATATTACTATTTTTAAGGGCAGTGAAGTTGGGGCATTGGTAAAAGGAATTGCAGTATGCGAGTTCAAATCCCAGTCAAAACCATTGTGTTCTCCTTTAGCTGTTTCAGGTAGATTGAGCTCGTTAACTCTGGAGAGCAGCTCATCTAAGTAAAGGGTAACACCAAATGCAGAAATCTTAGGTGAGCACGTAAAAATGGCCTTGTGCCAAACTTGGGTTGGTGCTCACCAAGTAAATATAATATTAAATTTTTAATATTATTAATAATGATCATAGTAATAATTAAAACGAGTTTGATAAAAATAATGAAGAAAGTATTTGGATATAATATTATATCTGTCCTCTTGAGACCCAATATAAATTTTGGGCTTTTGCAGAACAAACAAATGGAGAAATTTGTCCGAGCCCTAAACCCTTACCCTAAACCCTAACCCTAGCCAATCAAATTGCTGTCTTAAAACCGGTGCAAAGTCCCCGAGCAAAAAACAAATATTTCTTTATTTGCTTGTTCTGCAAAAGTGCCATAAATTTCATATCAAAACATTAATCTCTTACTAAAAATTTAAAACACACCTCAGAACTCTTCCAATCACTTGGCAATACAAGTTAGAGACTGAGAGTCTTACAGGCCCTCGGACCAAAAATGCATTTGGTCCCCCTTTTCAATTTTTTTACAATTAAATGCCACATATAGAGGCTGCAAAGCAGGTGATCTGTGCATATTATCTTAAATAAGAAAAAACTTTAATTTAAGATTAATGTTTGGATCATTCCAAAGGATCTAACCTTAATCACTTGTCGGGGTCAGCATTGTCAGAAGATAACAGTTTCAATTCCTACTCAAGCAGGTCAGATTTTAACTTGGCCAAAAACATGATTTGATAATCAGTCACTACGGAAGGCAGTGATTACTGGGGAAAGACTGCAAAATCATAAATAAATACTCTCTTTTCATTGGCTAACTAGCAACAAAACTTATATCTGAGGCATTATTATTTGAAGGGAAGGATGTTTTAACTTTGTATACACATTTCAAATTCATTTATAAATATGACAAGTGTTAAGGTTTTAAGTTGTTTGAATTGCTTTTTACTTTTTTTAAAAATAGATTTTTAAATAAGGAATATTATGTTCAACTAAACTTGATATATTAACATTCAACTTTTTAAACTTAAAATAGTTTTGATGTTTATTTTTGATAATCTTATATTTAGGTAAATTACATGTCTTTTTGAAATTTGAATATTTTGCCATAAAAAACAATACTAGGATTATCCTTATAGCTAGATGAGATACTCTCCTAACAAGCCTCATCTACCCCAGTCAGCTAAAAGTAGATGTAATTGTTTGACTGGATTTCAACTAGTTTAATACAATTCCAGAGCACAAGCTTTCCAAATTTTAAATCCTTGTGACAAAAAGAAAATCAGTAAAAGATGGTTTTTGAAGTAAAAACAAAAAAACACATACTCTATACATACATACATACATAATAGGATACATATTTTTTAATTGTTTTGATAGATTTTTATTTGTAATTTCACTCTATAAAATGTTATGAAAATTACAATGTTAGAATGAGAGAAAGAGATTTTCCCATCAGAAAAAAAAAGAAGAATTTCCTGCTTTTTTTTTCCCAAATGATCCAAGATTAATATTTCAGATTGGCACAGGCGTCAGCTGTACGATTTCATTACATCAATGCCATTCAATTCCTTGTCGTTATTTCCTCACAGCCTTTGAGAGTGATAAGAATGCTTAGAGGCAAACATGGACAAAAGAGAGGAAATTCACTGAGAGAAACTTTCAGATTCTTTGCACATCAACCATTTAAATCCTAACCAGACTTCATTATCAAATTTCTCATCAAAAAGCAGACAAAATGACTACATTTTCTAAGTTCAAAATTAATGCTGACTCTAAATACCAAAACTTGTGTATTTTGTAGCTTTAATTAAAACTAATATTGTTTTAAATATTGCTGAAGATTATATCTTCAAGCGTGGGTGGACTGAGAGAATTGCGGGTCCTCAAACCAAAAATGCAATAGGCCCCCTTTTCAATTTTTTTACAGTCAAATGCCCAATATAGAGGCTGTGAAGCAGGTGATCTGTGCATACTAGATTAAATAAGAAAGAACTTTAGTTTAAGATTAATGTTGGGACGATTCCTAATTTTTTTCTGATTCAAGGAAAATGTTGATTAACAATTCTGATACGAAGTACGATTTCAATTCAGATTCCTTGCCCACTTAGTTTCTCCCTCTATGTGTAGGGACCCCAATTTTCAGTGAAGATACTTTATCTTTTATTTTTGCATAATCACGGATCTATTCGTACTTGTATCCAGCATGGCACTCTGTATGGCTATGAGAAACACACACGAGTCAGATGTGATTGTACTAATGGCTCAGTCTGCCCCAGCCTTCAAGATAGATAGATAGATAGATAGATAGATAGATAGATAGATAGATAGATAGATAAGATAGATAGATAGATAATAAAAATATTTGTGTGTAATTGTCCATCAGTCAGTCCAGGCCTAAGTTGTCAGATGTCAATCTCCAAGAAGTAAAGCTGATTTCAGATTATGAATTGACATATTTTTATGAATCTTTTTATTTGGTTTTAAAGATTATTATTTTTTTCTACCATTGTTCTTCTTTTGATTATTTTATCCATAATTTTTCAGTTTATTTCTTCTCAGCTTTTGTCCAGACATTATTTTGTAAAACTGTGAACATTTGCATTAAACTTCATAATTTTCTTGTCAGAGTTGAATGCCTTCTTCTAACTTCAAGCCTATTAGTCAGAATGCCTTCTTCTAACTTCAAGCCTATTAGTCAGAATGCCTTCTTTTAACTTCAAGCCTATTAGTCAGAATGCCTTCTTCTAACTTCAAGCCCAATAGTCAGAATGGCTTCTTCTAACTTCAAGCCCAATAGTCAGAATGCCTTCTTCTAACTTCAAGCCTATTAGTCAGAATGCCTTCTTTTAACTTCAAGCCCAATAGTCAGAATGGCTTCTTCTAACTTCAAACTTCAACTATTTATTCAACCTATTATCCAGAAACAAATAATGAGCTATGTTTATTGTAAGCTATATCCCAGTTATTCCTAGGATAATCATTTTTTTTCTAATATTACTCAACCCCAAATAGATATTTGCAGAACATTTTAAAAATGCAAGAACTTAATTGCTTTTCAATAAATTACCAACCATGAACTCAACAAGGTTAAAGAAGAATCAGGTCATTTTCTCTCTCTCCTGGCTGAAGATCAGACGGTTTATCTGATAAAAAGAAAGACTATTGGAAAGTTATGCTCTAATAATTAACTCTCAAAGGAAAAGCTAAATTTTTATTCAATGAATCGATCAATAATTCAGAAAATTTAATCTAAACTGCTGTTCTGACTTTTCTATTCCTAAGCAAAACTATTTCATTACAAGAACTTCTCTACAGGATATACAATTATTAAGAAATAATTGTTTAGATACCACAATTTATAATGATTTTCCGTTGGAACTAATTTCACAACCAAAATGATTTTAGCTAGATTCTACTTAGGATAATATAAAAGAAAGTTGAGGTTTAATTTTTTAAGATTGCTTATATATTTGAGTTTTAATATAAGACAAGATGCCAAAAACACACCTGAGTTGTTTCATTAGGATAAATGCATGAGTTTCTGTTTTATCAGCAGATAAATAGAATTTTACTTATGATGCCAAAACTCTCTATATTTTATACAAATACATATCTCTTAAGAATTTAGAAATGGCAAAAAATAATTGTTTACTAATAATAATGGAATAAAAATACAATTGAAAATTTAGTACAGAGTTGACTAAAAGAACAAATCATTGGATTTATAATACCAAAGGATCTAACCTTAATCACTTGTCGGGGTCAGCATTGTCAGAATATAACAGTTTCAATTCCTACTCAAGCTGGTCAGATTTTTACTTGGCCAAAAACATGGTTTGATAATCAATTACTATGGAAGGCAGTGATTACTGGGCAAGACACAGCATTCCCATCCAAGGTTGTAGTTAATCACCTGAAGATAGCCTAAGGTATTCTTGGCTGAAACATAGTGAGAAAAACATTATAAACTACCAAGATCAGGACAATAGTCAACATTCCTATCCAAGGTTGTAGTTAATCACCTGAAGATGGCCTGAGGTGAACTTGGCCAAAACATAATGAGAAAAACATCATAAACTACCAAGATCAGGACAATAGTCAACATTCCTATCCAAGGTTGTAGTTAATCACCTGAAGATAGCCTGAGGTATTCTTGGCCAAAACATACTGAGAAAAACATCGTAAATTACCAAGATGAGGATAAAAGTCCACAATAAAGTTAATATTTAGCTTATGAAGCCTCATCTCAAAAATAAAAATACAATTCATTAGTTTCCCTATAAATTCTTGTTCATGTTTATATAATTTATTATGAAAATTATATATATACTTATATATCTTCTAACCTTCCTTGGAAAACACTTTTGATACAGACAAATATTTAGAAGGAAGAGTTTTAGCATGGAGTAAGTCTCAAACATTATATTATAGATGTAATTCATATAACCTTGGTTTTATTCAATATCAGCTGGATTACATTAGCTGCAAAATTTAAACCAAATAAATCAGTTATTTCTTCTCATCTTTCTTGTGTATGGGAGGAGCTAAAGGCAATAAAACCAAGTGTTTCTCCTCTGAACTAAAAAGGTTTTACCAAAGGAAGTCAATCAAAGAAAGTAATGGTTTTAGAGCAGTTTTTGCCAAATGCAAAAAGGGGCCATTTTGCAAAAAATGCTCTAAAAACATTGCTAGCTTTCTAGCTAGCAACAAAACTTATATTTGAGGCACTAATAATTGAAGGGTATTTTTACTTAGCATACATGTTTCAAATTCATTTGTAAATATGACAAGAGTGCTAAGGTTTTAAGTTGTTTGACCTCATTTGACTCATAGCCTAAAGCAATAAATTGCTTTTTACTTTTTTTTTAAAATAGATTTTTAAATAAGGAATCTTATGATCAACTAAACTTGACAAATTAACATTCAACTTTTTTTTATGTTTATTTTAGATAATAGATAATTATCTTCTATTTAGGTAAATTACATGTCTTTTTGAATATTTTGCCATAAAAAACAATACAAGGATTATCCTTATACCTAGATGAGTTACTCTCCTAATAATCCTCATTTGCCCCTGTCAGCTAAAAGTAGATTTAATGGTTTGACTGGATTTCAACTAGTTTAATACAATTCCAGAGCACAAGCTTCTCCAATTTCACTGCATAATTTCTATTTGTATAGATCTAGCTACCTATCTATATATCTAGCCATGTTTTAACTATCAATCTATCTATTCATTCTCACAAGTACATTATTAAACTATCCAAAAAAGCCAAATTTCTCCATTTTCTTGTTCTGCAAAAGCACCCATTTACTATTCTTAATTTTTTTGGTCATTGTTTTGTCAGATTTGTCTCCCTTAGTTAACAACTAGCTGCATTTCAATTAAAAGTATATTGCAGCAACGTGTCGTGTAAGGGGGATGCTGCTGTGTGTGTTGCTGTATAATTACATTGTAAATCTTGTAGTAACGTTCATTGTTAGTTGAGTTTTAAGGAAGCACGTGGTGTTGATTGTGTTTTGGAGGAGGAAGATAGAAGAGGTGCTGCTTGTGTAGACAACAGCCCGGAATGTTGGTTTAGATGCTGTGTAGTCGACGGCTGAACTCAAGCTGATATTGTTTGTTGGTTCAAATCTCGCAGCCAGATCTCTGCCGTAGCGGAGTCTCTACATACTGTTGTAAATGTCGTAAAGTCGTTTTGTGAAACCTGTCTACTACAAAGTATAATCTATATCAAATAATAATTCACCTTGATAAAGAAAGAAATCGTCAAATTTTCAACAGACATAGGAGTACTGGACGGCCGTTTCGACTTTGTTAAGTCTCATCAGCAGCACATACCTAGATCCCACTCGGGATCGAACC
>JAUZSX010095812.1:0-18537 GCA_034780655.1 Idiosepius hallami
CGGAACAACTTGGATTCAAACCCGCGTAGCACGGTTCCGAAGTCCGATTGTCTATCCACTGAGCCACGTCGACTGCCTATCACAGCAAGTCCAAACAAACACTCTTTCTGCTAAGAGAGAGAGAGAGAGGGCTCATGGGACTTGATGTAAATATATATATATATATATATATATATATATATAAATATATATATATATGCGTGTGTGTATGATAGAAAAATATTTGGAAAAAAAAAAACAAAAAAAACAGTATATCACAAACGCTGATGTGTTTTGGATATACCTTAATCGGCATTTATAATATTCTTGGATTTTTTGTTTTCTAAATTTTTCTATCATACATAGTCAGAATTTTATTTTTCATTTATTCTAAAATATGTGTGTATCTGAAAACACATGTTTATACTAGATAAAATAAAACTATCTGCGTATGTGTGTGATTACACTTGTTTTTTAGCCTGTTCTAAGTTAAAGAATATGAAAAATAAACTTACCGCAATACATGTGTAACAAGGAAAAGTTCAATCACAAAGAAAGGGTATGCAAAGCTCTCACGTAGAGGTGGAGTCCACTGTACACGAGTACACTACAAAGCACCAACAGAAAAAAAGAAAGAAAAAGCATTGTAAGAATTTAAAGGTCGTATTCATTTTATGCAAGCAATAAATCTTCCAGTTTTCATTGAAAATAAAGTTTTTTTTCTTGTTCAAATCGAATGAAATATTTTAGTTCAGCTGATGAAAATATTCAATTTCTTTTTCCCATTATATTGAGTTGAGTTTAGGGTAGCCATTTTTGTTTGCAAAAAATTTTTCAAAATAATATTAAAAAATACATATTTTTGTTTTCAACTGAGTGGTATAAAACCAAAGTATTTGATTTTGATTTAAAGACAGGAAAATATTTAAATAACTAAGCAAAAAGAAAAGAGGATATTATCAATTAGAATGAATCAACTTACTTCACCATGATTACAGAAAAAAGAGGCCACAGCTAGGATTCCACCAAAAATGCTATTACTGAAAAGAAAAAACATTAATATATAAATAGAAGTATTATCCAGCCTTGCTTGAAGGGGGGAGGGGGCTGATTTGATGCTTCTTTTGTACTTATTTTGATCTGTGTTTTTTGCAATTCCAATTTTTTTATTAAGAAAACTGTCATAATTTTTTTTTGATTATTCAGACCTGAGGAACAATTTCTAATTAGTTTTGAACTAGAAAAACAGCTTCTCAGGGGTCAAAACTTGGAATTACAAAAAAAAAAAAAATAAAATAAAATAAAAAAATAAAGACGAAAAACAAAAGCAAGCATCAAAGCATTCAGACCACCAAAATTTGCATAGCACAATGGCAAACTACATTTCATGAATTAGAATTAAAATTGACATTTAGAAGAGCGTTTGCTACTTTAGGAACATGATTTAGAGCACTGCTTTCCTGTATAGTATGCTTCCTAAACTAACTTAGTAACAAGACCCTGGACAATGCCGGATGATGTGTGTGGTAGCTGCCTGTGCAGCAGACAAGGAAATACTTTGAACAGCAAATATATGTATTTGAGATGAAATTAAAAAAAATAAATTAAGTAAAAAGAAGACCTACAAGTTATTTATAAAATTAAACTAATAAATAAATTCCTCTACTCTTCTAAGGCTGACTAAATTCCTTCAGTTTGAAAATCTTATTTCATTCTTTTCTATTTTTCTCTACATTAAACTGAAAAGACTGAAGATTAATATATTTTGATTCTAAACTTCTTTCTTCCTTTCATTAACAAGAGAGTCAATTTCTTGTTGCTTCATTTATTGCATCTTTCCATTAATAAGTGGATATGTAAAATGAACATAGCATACCTTAAGTAAACCCCAAAAAGGAGGAATACAAACATCATCAGTCCGTGCAATGCAAAAACACTTTCAACATAAAAGTAAGAAGGTTCTCCAAGACCTGCAAAATAATAATACCTTTTGTGTATGCTTGTTAAAAATAACAGGTTTTAAAAATAATTTAATACATTTTACCTTTAAATAACATATTTATTTTTTACTACATAATTGATTTAAAACTAATATAAATATTTAACAAATTTTACGAAAAAAGAAAAGTTAGTCATTCTAGTTTACGAGCCTCTTTTCAAGACAACTGAAAGTGAATGTAATTATTTTGACTGGGATTTGAACTTGAGTAACATGATTCCAGAGTCCATACTTTTACCACTGCTCCATTCTCGCTTCATATATAACTAAGAGAAGAATTCAATTTTTTAGGTTTCGAATTTTAATAGCATTATCAACCTATTTTTAGTGATTTGACATGAAGAAAATTCATTATCAATAAATTTTCTTCTACCATCATGTTTTTTTGTATAAGCCTAATTACACTATCCAATGTATAACTAGAAAGAGTAATGGGGTTCATACCTTTCTTAAGGGCATTATTCGACTGAACATAATAGCTGTGGTTTGGGGTATGATGTGGCTACTTATTAATGAAATTAGGACATTATTATAATTGAATATATGTGCTTTACTATTTAAAAAGAAGAAAGAAAAAAAAAATCATTATCATTTGGGTTTATTTACCTTCGCAGCTTTCCACTGGAGAAAGGCCTTCCCCACGATTAACGCGCCAACACTGCTTTGTTTCTCGTTGAAAGAAAGCATTTATAGACTCATATGACCTGTAGCTGAAAGCTAAAATCATCTGTGGAGTGAAGGAAAAAAAAAAAAAGTTAAAATTTTAATATTCATTTTTAATTCCACATCTGATCTTTTGAGAGGAGTTTTGATGATAATCATTATTCAAAATTACTATTCTTGTCTCTCTTGATTTAAAAAGAAAACAAATATACAAAACTCATAAGAAAATAGAGGGATAGCCAGAGATGTGAGCAAGATAAAGTCAAAAGACGTAATGACAAGAATGATCATTTATGCAGGGGATCAACACTAAAGTTCTGGTCAAATACAAAACAATGAATTAGAACCGGTTTTATTTATTCACTTTTCCTTTTTTAACCAATCACCATACCCTTCCTCCCAAATCCCTCGAATTGATACTGTGTCAATCCCAAGACTTTAAACTAGCCAGTAAAATTCTCTCAGTGCTCAATTCATCTACATACAGTCAAAAGAGATCCTTATAGCTGCCACTGTGCACTGCTGATTGACTACACTAAGTATCAACTGTTAGAGACTCAGACCAGCGACCATTTTGAAAGAATCCTATAACTAAAATAAAAATGAAAGGCCAAATTAGAAAGAAAGAGACAGATGATACTCTCTGACATTTCCAATACTAACATTGACAGGCCAAAGTAGGAGAGGAAGGAAAGGAGATATTCCCTGACATTACAAGTTCCTTAATTAAGAAAATAATTAGTCTAAAATATTACCGTTGTTGCTATATTTGTTCCTGCAACCATTCATTTGTTTACAACATCACAGACAGGAGTTGAATATTGCATTGACCAAAACATTGTAACAATACCAATAAAAATGAAAACTAAAAGTCTAACTATAAATAACGATAATTATAAAAAAACAGCCCGAGAAGCATAAATGTAGCTTAAAAGAGAATAATTTGAATAATAATAAAAATCCAAATCACAAGTTTAAACAAGCAAAGAAAATGATAAAAACAACAACAGAGAGTTGGTCCCACAATCTATGGGGAAACCTAAATGTTGAGTTTATGTAAACCCTTTCTTCTGCATGCACTTAGTTTGTCCCTTAGTGCTGGTGTAGCTGGGTTGCTTCTAAAATCCTTTTTTTTGTAGTTCCCTCATGTACCTTGGGGTACATCAGTAATAATAAATCTATTCAATCAATAAATAAATTTATTTCAATCAACAACCACAGATTCTTTACACTCTTTATTAAGATTCTAAATAATGTAAATAGTCTGAGGAGGTCATTAACAGTTGAATTAAATTGATTATGGATTCATAATAAACTGGTGAGTATTATAACTTTTCTTTCCATTTTTCTGCTGTGCCTGGGAGTTTTTCTTTTTTGTCATAGACATTTTTGTCGCCACTCTGAAATTGACAAACTCTTCCCCTGACTCTGCTGACATCAACAGCATCAGCTTCATAAAGATTAAATTAGTGCCAGTAATTAATGGTTGCTTCAAGTCTTATTACATGGAGGAATTCAATGACACATCTCTGCATCTAACGATCATCCATGACAGGGGCTGCTTTCTTAGAGCATCACACCATCAATAGAGACTTTCATGTCATAAATGCATAATTTCAGTCATCATAACAATACAATTAGCAATCCCCTCTAATCCATTCTGGAAGAATAAAAACATAAAAGGTGTTACTTTTGAAACAAGCCTTGTATTTTATATAGAAATAAAGTACTTACCTCAGGATACAAATTGAATCGCTTTAGAGTGTTGATTACAAGCGGGTATTCTGTAATGTTATCATTCATTATATTCATTACACCATCTTTTAGGGTGGGAGATTCAACCATAGTCTTGTAATAGGAGTAATACAAACCCTAAATAAAAAACAAGTCAATTTTAAATTAATCAATGAATTCTTTTTCCCTACTCTACATTTAAATGTCACTGATTAGAGGAAGATTATAGGAAAAACTTTTCACAAAATGTACAATTTACTTGGTCAAGCCCCAACTCAAGTTAGGCACAAGGCCATTTTTACGTGCTCTATATACTTGGGCTATTTGCATTCAGTGCTGCCCCTCGCCTAGATGAGTCGCTCTCCAGATTTAACGAGCCCTCTCTGCCCAAGGCAGCTAAAGGTGAATGAAATGTTTTTGACTAGGATTTACCATAATTTAAAGATTAAAGCAACTTTTAGAGATTTGTTTAGAGAACACTAGTTGCACTACTTAAACCATAAACTGAAGGGAATAGAGAGATTCATATCTCTTGCAAGGGTATTAACCTAGAAGTGAGCATAATGGACTCCAAGGAACTTAAAGTCAAGTTTTATGATATGTCAATTTTACAGCATATCAACCTTTTTTAGGTCATTTAATGACAAGAACAACCATTTTCCATAACTGTTCCTTTATCTACACATCGTAAATTTTTTTGATAACACAATATGCACAGTTTAATCCATAGCTAGAAAGAATGATAGGATTCATGCCTTTCCCAAGAGTACTATTTCAAATGTGAACGTAAATGGAATGGCTGGGATTCAAACCCACGTATTGCGATTCCAAAGTCTGATTGCCTATCCACTGTCCCAAGTGGACTTCCCTCTGCATTGACAGATCTTAATTTTTAAAAAAATTGATAAAATTGAATAATCCTTGATGCTAGAAATGTGGATAAAAACAATCACTAGAAAGAATAATAATAATAATAAAAAAACAACAAAAGTTCTTACCATTTCAGTGCGGAAAGAAAGTTCTCTTTCCAATGTAGAAAGATGAGAGAAATGTTTGTCATTTTCAAACATTTTTGAAACATGGTTTCTGGAATCAAATCATAAAAAAAACATAGTAGTATATGTATGTTTACACACACATGCATATATATATATATATACATATTAGCCAAGCCATGCTCAGGGGTGGGGGTAGTGGTTTGTTTGACACCTCCTTAGCAGCTATTTTTACGACTATAAACCAAATTAAATTTGTTCCACAGATCTGAATATATTAAATTTCAGGTCTCTATAATAATATTTCTATAAGAAGATATTTTTTTTCAAATATCTATGTTTATCAGGAGAATTTCAAATGATTAATCCAAGAACACTTCTAGACAAATAAAGTACAACTGTGTGAATTTAAGAAAATCAGCCAAGTCATTTATGAGTTTATATAGAACAAAACTCAACAGAAACAAATGCAAAATCCCATGTTTATACACACACAAATTTATGATGTTTTTACTTAGGTTTATAAAATAGGAGCCACTTTGTGATTTTCGACAAAATTAACATTAACTGAAAATTAATTACTTTTGAAAATTTTAATTGGACAAAAAGAATATTCCCCAAAAATGAAACTCATGAGCTAGGTCTATTCAGATTTTAGATTCAACATCATCCTCAATTTAGAGGGGTTACTCATGAACCCCCTTATACTTGGATTAAATGAAAGTGAATTTAAAGGTTCAACATGGTTTGAAGATGTGGATTAAAATTTCATGAATAAAAATTGTAATTCAAGGTTTATAAAAAACCAAGAAAAAAAAAATGGCTTTTTGATATAATTTTTACAATGAATAGAACAGGTTATTAGAATTCAAAAACTTATGTGTTTTAAGAGGGTTCTTGGATAAGGGATTGTATTTATGGTTTCTAAAGAAGAAAACTCTGAAAATCTCAAAGTAATTTTTATCACTCTGATGTTAGCATGGAAAGGAAAATGAAGAGTTTTTTTGTTTTTTTTTAAGTTATTTCCCACAGAAGAAAAATAACTTTAAAAAAAAAAAGAGGAAAAGAAAATTATTGCGTGGAAAAAATAAGAAAATAAAAAGGAAAAATGGGAGGGGGCAAAGAAAAAAATTTGGAAAAAAAAAAAGAACAAAATTGGAAGTAAAAGAAGAAAAAAAGAAAAAGGGGTAAAAAAAATGAAAATCAGAGATTTTATTGATTATATAATGGATTTCCACCAAGAAAATTTAATTGATCTAAACTCAGTGCAACATCTGGTCAGTCTCACATGGAAACAAAGAAATTTGTTAATAATATTTTAATCACAAATCAAAGTCATCCTGTTTTATTGGATTGCGGATTTGGGACATGTTTAGATTTAAAAAAAAAAAAAAAGGTATTTTCAGAGTTTTGAAAATGGATTTTACTTTTAAAGATTTTTTATGTTTTTGTTAGTTGTTTGTTTTGTTTTACAGGACATCAACCTTTTAAGGTCATTTAATGCAGAGAACAATTATATTCTGATAAACATTTTTTTTTTGTCCATACATAGTTTTTTTTTAATAACAATATGCATTATTTAATCCACAGCTGGAGGGAATGGGGTAATTCATACCTTTCTCAAGGGCATTAGTCCAATGATGAGCGCAAATGGAATAACTAAGAATAACCCACGTATCAGGATTTTGTATTTCGATTGCCTACCTACTGTCTCAAATGGACTTTTCTGTAATATTTTTAATGAATTGTCAAGTTGTGTATCAATTAAATAGATCATCAGATAATTTTGATATTTTAAATGCTAGAATAAATAAATATTATATATACTCTGTTGAGCAACAAACCAAGTTAGGTACAGTTTTACATGCTCTTAGTATTCCCGGACTATTTGGTAATAAGTGTTCCCCTTCACCTAGATGAGTTACAGGGTCTCATTTACCTGGGTTTTTGGAATCAGTGTTATCCTTACACCTAGAGGAGTTACTCTACCAAATTAACAAGCCTCATCTACCAAAGGCAGCTGAAAGTGAATGCAATGGTTTTGACTGTGATTTTAACTCAATATTTGAGTTGTTTTTTGAATGAGGAGGTCCATTTTAGTGACTAGAGAGTACTTTGTCAATTACATCTATGTTGCCACTTTGAAATTGATGAACCCATCTCCTAATTGTAATGACATCAACTGCATCAGCTTCACAAACATTAAACAGGTGCTGGTAAGTGTTGATCAGTTTAATTTTTCTTTGCATGGAGGAATTCAATATCTGCTTCTGATGCGCACGTAAGACAAGGGTTGCTTTCTTAGAGTCTCTCACCATAAATATCTGCTGTGCGGTAATCATAATAATGCAATTTCCAATCCCCTCTGATTCATTCAAGCAGAAGGAGGGGGAGGAAGTGAGACAGACATTACTTTTGGAACAACCTTCGTATTTTAGAAATAACACTGAAATAATTGTTTTCTAGAATTTCTAGAATAAAAATGGACTTTATTTATTTATTTTTTTAAGATTTTAGTCTGAAATTGTAAGAAGATAATTCACGTAATTGTAGTAAAATGATAGGAATATTGGGGTTTGTAAAAAAGAGCCATTGTCTATTTCACATAATATCTTTTTCCACCTAAAAATGATTGATTCTTGAATGATTTTTCTCTTCCTAACCTTTAGCTATCGTAACAGCTGAGTACATAACTTGTAGGTGAAAATGTTTAGACACCCAAACCCTTTCTCAGGGTAATCACTATTGAATAGGAATAGATACAGCACCACCAGTACATAACAGTAGAACACCATCAAACTATAAAACAAGTTTTGAATGTTCTCAAGCTGACGGCAATGCATATCGCCATAAAACATTTTGTTTGATAACTACAGCAAATCGGAGAAAGGTGAATCGAGATTTAAATCAAAGCACCAACAGATCCAGACGCATTCAGATAGATTTGTGAATAAATCTGAATATCTCTGCTCTTTTTCCACATAGCAACTACTTAGATATGATAAAAAAAGCATTTGTAATAAATTATAGGAGAAAAATAATTAAAAAATATTAATAAAATAAAAAAATTAAAGAATAAGATAATAAAAACTTAGAAGATACATTAAAATAAACATTATCAATAAATACCAATTATGATAATAAAAAAAAGAATTTTTTTTTAATTATAAAAAATTACAAATAATAAAAAGAATAAATCAATAAAAAGTAAATATAAATAAAAAATTAAATGAAAAAAACAAAACAATTTAACCCATATAATCTACTACTTTCAAATAATTATATAAACATAACAAAAATAAAAAATTAGATAAAATTATAAATTAAAAACAATGTCATCAGGTCAATCCCCATAAACTATCAAGTCCCTCACTTTAGACCTTGTTAAATAGAGATAAAATGACCTCTCGTTTTGAGGTTATTAACCTGTGGTAAAGTTATATGAAGAATTCAACCACACATACATAATGAGGATTCTATTGAAGTTTTTTTTTTAAGGAAGCAACAAAATACAGACTTATTTGATTTTATTTGTTTTTAGCAAAAACTATTTTTAAGTTAGATATTCTGTGAAGACACCTGATTATTACTAAGGGTCTCTAGTTTGATTACCTGAAGACAACCAAAGGTTCCATGGACCGAAACATTAAGAAGGTTACAATGATAAGGATGATGACCACAGTTTAAAAAAAAGGACATATTTTTATCTCATGAGTTCTTGATGGAAGCAGATAAAATGAATAGTTATTTATGGATATCCAAAAGCAGATATTACACGCAACAGATAGCCCTCTAAATGAATTAGAAAAAAAATTATCCATGTGCATATTGAATTTAGTGATTGAATTCTATAGCAAATTTTAAAAATTGTCAGCAGAAAATTTAAAACAATAAAATTCAGAAAATATGCCATGAAATAGGTTTTAAAATTAATAAAAAATATGTTTTTTCTAAAATACAGTTAACAAGATGCTAAGGAAAATTTAACTCTAACCAAACAGGTATTAACAACATTTGGTTAAGTTGAATTATTAATAATATGTCTTAAGTTTTGCATTGACATTGAAAAAAAAAAAAAAAGTCTTTATAATTTTTTTTAAGAATAAATAGGATGTCAAATTTAACAATAAAAATTAGTTTGCAACTTTAGAAGACCTTTGGTTATTTTTTTTTATTATTATAACCAAATGTCTTTCCAACTAAGTAACTTTTATTTTATTTTTTTAATTTCTAGTTAAATAGTTTTGTTTTAAACCACTAAGGAAATAAATTCAGTTTCAACATATCTCCAGGATTTCAGTAATTGTTAATTTGAAAATATTATTTTTGACCAAAACCTCAAAGAACTACTTTTCTCTTTTGGTGGACAGATTTTGCAGGCTGTTGTACTAAAACGAATAATAATGAGACAGAATTCATCAAGAATTTCAAATCTTTAAAAAAAAACAAAACAAAGTAAAATAAATAAAAACAAAAACAAACAAAACCACAAAACCAAACAAAAACTATTAAAAAAAATATCCCCCAAAAATAAAGTACAAATAAAAAACTCATCACAACAAAATAAAAAACAAAAGGAAAAAGAAAAAAGTAAAATGAACAAATGAATAATAATATAAAACAAAAAATACACAAACAAAGCCAAAATAAATACCAATGGTAAATATCTAAATTAAAAAAAAAGCTTCAAACCTGTGAAGTATGCCACTGACAGAAGCTGAAAGAAATAAAGAAAGAAAATGTAAAAAGAATCAATTTTATTGTTATTCAGTCATTCATTTGTTGTTTCTAATTAGTATCAAAAAATTAGAACCAAGCTAATTGTTTTTCTTGTAATTAGTTTGATCACAAATCAGTGGAACAAATAATAACAAAGAATAGTCAAATATTCATTCAATGTAATCTTCTTATACGCCAAAGTTGTAGTAAGCACCGTTTGCTCAGCATGGGTTTAATACCTCACCTCAAATCGAAGCATTTCATGGAAAATCATTTCAGGCATCTCCCACAAGCAATAAAACAGAATCTAAAAAGGTAGAGGTGGATGAGGTGAATTGAAAGAAATGTATTTGTGAAGTGGAAGAATGGCAAATACAAGAAGAGAGAAAGAAAGCCAACATCATTATTAAAACTAAAGCATTCAACAAAATGTAAAGGAAAGCACCTTATGATTCAATGGAATCAAAAAACAAATATAATAAATACAGGATGTCCAAAAAGTTGCTGTGCACTATGGGTTCATAGAAATATGAATAAACCAATAAACAGTAAATATCATTAGAAGACATTGAGATGATATCATTTTTACCAATAAAAAGGTTTTATTTATTTACAGTATCACAGCTTATCTACAAAGAAATGCTGGAAATGTGCTACATTGGCTTTATAACAGTTTCTAATGCACAGCAACTTTTCAGACAAAAAATGCCACCCTTATAAATAATCTGGTTTTTATTCACATATTCATCAGTTTGATGCAAAAGTAATGTTAAAAAATCAAGACAAATATATAAGATTGCATTCATTTAAAAATTTACATTGTTTCATAGTTGTAATATATTTCTGTCACTAAACAATCAGGTTGGTACAAAAGTAATATCCGAGTTTTAGGACAAATGTTCAAGATTTTTATTCTTTTACTGTGGTTATAATATCTTTCTGTGACTAAACTAAATGATTCTCTTTCAGATAACAGTTCCATTCTTTTAAGTACATAATTTTTTTTACTCTCTAAGTTTCGCATAGGTGTTAAGATTGGTAGCAAAATCTATTAAAATCATTTATGGGTATTATGTAGAATAAAAAGCTGACTGATGAAGATGGTTTTCCCATTTCTGAAGTGGTCATTTCACTTTATAAAAGATAACCCAAAGAAAGACCCTCAAAAATAAACTTGATTCTGACCAGTTCAAAACTTTTGTTTCAGAGAATCTTACTGTTACCAGATATGGACTATACAACTGCAGTATGCCAATTAAAATGTATTTGAAAAGTATCAGTTGCTGGAAAATAGGTTTAAGAGTTGTCTTTAGAGATCCAAGATCTTTAAATTGGACATTTACTTTTTCACCAATCTAATATTACATTTATAGCATTTAAACCAGATGCACAATTTGACCTTCATCAGGTGTCCCTTAAATTTTGTTTTTCATATCACTTCCTTAAAGTATGAATTTTTGGTTTGCATCTGAAGTTTGTTATGATTTAAGTAATACCTGAAGAGGGCCAAAAAATATGTTAGCAAAAATGTGAATATAACAATTAGGATGAGAATAGAAACTTGATATCTGCCATTTTGATTTCCTGTTTTGTAACATCCTTTGTTTCGTGTCTTTAATCTTTAATTTAAAAAAATTAAATAATCCATCAAGTTTGGCAAATGAGTTTTGTTGAATATCACAAATTTTTCATGATTTAAAGTTTTCTTTGACTTTTTTTTTTACTTTCAACCGACTTTCTAAGTATCTGTTGTATGTTTACGCTTTCCAGTACATGATTCTACACTCTAGTTCTTTCCATCTACATTAGCCATACAACCACAACTCTTTTACACAGTTTGACACATCACTTTTTCAGCATTAGTGCTATTGAATAATATATAAAACATATAACCAAAACCAAATTTTCATTAAATGATTGTCAGAATTTATTTGAAGAGTTTTGATTAGTATACATATTCAAGTTATTTAAACTTTTATTTTCACATTTGGCATTTCTAAAAAAGGCTTCAGAGTCTTACATAATCATATATGGCCTGCGATAGTTTAAATCGTTAATTAAAGTTTACAGAAAATTCCTTTTAGAGTTCAGTACATTTTAAATGATTTTAAAAACATCAATTTAAAAAATTACTAGCAATAAGAAGAAAAACAGCCTAAAAGTGAATGAAGTTTTGGAAGAAAATATCTTTACTATTTGAATATTTTCTAAAGGTTAATCACAGATTTTCTTTTTTAAGACTAACTAGCAGTTCTTAAATTGATAAAGTACAAGTAGACTTATTCCCTCCTATTTTACTTATAAAAAGGGAACCTAATAAAAATATCCTGATTTTGTGAGACTGCTTTTTCGAATGTTCACTTGCTTTAAGTAAAATGAACAGGAATCTCTAACCAAAGAAACCACAATGCACGTAGAATTGACTTGCTTTAAGGAAAATTGTTCCGTTTCTCAAATGCTACCATTGTTTGGGACAGTTTGGTAGCAAAAAAAAAGGGAAAACCTGAATTTGTTTTTGTGATACTTTTACTTACACAAATAAGTAATGCTTTTATATCCCAAAGAATCATTTCCTTTTATAAACAAAGGCCATTTTATTTTGGTTTGTTTCTTTTTTGTGGGGAGGGGAGAGGCTATAGAATCTTTTGAGTGCAACAACTTTCTACAAATGATACGACAACATCAAAATCAGGTGTAAAAAGAAAAAAAAAATATATATATATTTATATATATATATATATATATATATATATATATACACATACATAATACATATACAGAAAAAAAAAAGTTTTATTTTATTTGTTTGTTTATATTAAGTGGGTTCCTTAATTTAAAGGCATATCAAACATTACAATCATTTAAAGTCATAACTATTATTCTAAATTTTCCAACTAAATCCAAAGAATATTTATGGGGCTGCAGGAAAAAAAAATTAACCATTTTACTTGTTTATCAAAATTTGGTTCCTTAATTTGATGCTATATCAAACATTACAATCATTCAAACCTAGAAATGTTATTCTAAAATTTCAACCAAATCCAAATAATATCATACACTCTTAAGATTTAAGGTCTAAGGTGTTGGTTTATATAAGGTCTAATGTAACATCCTTCAGGAAGATGAGTTCCACTCTGCTTGCAGGCAAAAAGAGGTAAGAGTATTCAATAAAAAAACCTGATGAATCAAACTACAATGTTTTACTTTTCTTTTTTTTCTAAGTTTTCCTTAAGACAAACATCTAATAATACTAAACTAACGGTCACAATAGTTTTACTGCCATTTCATCTAACATTTATTCACCCAACTGTTAATCACGAACAGGTGATCACTAGACATTTAATCACAGTTTTTTTTCATCATGTGAACAATTTAACACCAAAAACATAGGCATAAAATCATGTTCTTAAGAAAAAAAAATGATAATGTAAAAACATAAAATATATGTTTATTTATGTGATTATGTTTTTATTACGCTAAATTTTTAGAGCGCCCTTTATAAGTTTTGTGTTATTTTTTTACGAGAAAATAGGGTCGATGTTTTAACATTATCACTTTCTTTTCTTGAGAGAGAGATTAAATATGTTTACCTCTGATGCTAAAGTGTCTATGTGGTTAAAAAACTTGTTATTAAATGTCTAAGTGATAAAATGTCTCTACACTGAAACTATAAGTCTATGAATTTACATACTTCATAACCAGAAGACTATTTTAAGTCTTTGGACCCTGACTGAGCAAAATTACAAACTAGACGTTCTAATAGAAAATCAATATTAGATCCAAAATATCTGTAAGACTTCTTGTACTTTAGGTCACCAAGGCTGATATATCGACCCTTCAAAGGATTAAATGATGCTTAAGACCAAAAATCCGGAATAAATAAGAAATTTGATAAATTAGTGTGTTCAGAAAGTAACTGTTCACCTATGACTCCAAATCAAGAACCATATCCTGCATTGTAAAACTAATTTTTTTTTGTAAAAAAAAAAAAATCATAAAAAGGCAATGGAAAATGTTTGCAGTAGGTGCTGTTGCTGGCACCATCATCATCATGAAAATAACCAGTTAATAAGGTTTTTTTTTTTTTGCTTAAACTGATTGATAAAAAGAAGAATGGTTTCTTTGTTTAAAAAAGGGTAGCCAAAGCTGCTTTTTTGAATGCACTATATTAATCCCCCCCACCACAAAAAATAACAAAATGACTCAATTTTAATTCTAGTTCTCTAACATTTCATGAAAATAAAACAAGAAAAAGTTACAATTCTCGGACTTGGTTAGTATTTTAGAAAGCAGGTTGAATGTAAAATATTATTGATTATTACAGTCTTCAGTAACAGAACAATGTTGATTTTTTAGATTGATTGGTCTGTTTAATGGCATATAGACCCTTTCAGTCATTTAATGCTGGGAATGATCATTTTTACCAAGCATTTATTTGCATCCCTTTTTTTTTTAACCCATCGCTGGAGGGAATATTAGGGTTTCATTAATTCTTAGGAAATGATTTTAGACTAATTTCTCGAAAATAATTAAAAGAAAAGCTCTCATTTGTTTCAGACCTTGAATAGTACAGATCACGATGTGTTTGTTCGATTTTCATCATCCTTACAACATTCAAGTCATTGAAAATACATAAAGAATGGATATTTTTCTTAATGCAAATACACCAAAATTCCTTAGAGTTATGTTCCAGAAAAGCAAGGTCTCTTAAGGGATTTAATCACTTAGGAGAATAGTTTTCAAATATTTAAAATGGAGTGTTGCAATATTTTTGGTCTCATGGTTAGGGTATGCCTGCAAAAATTCAGGTGATCTGATTTAGAGGTACAACATCAACTAATCACAGAACAGGAAGCATGCAAATCATATTTAATTTGCCCAAAATACACAAATTATTACTAGTTACCAGTTCTCTTATGCTAAAAAGACATAACTCTATTTAGCTACAATTGGACTTACAACCGCTACAACAACTGCTGCTGCTAAAATATTTACTGGATCTGTTACCATTTGGATCAATATCTTTTTCTTTTCTATATATCATAAAAAGCATTCTTAACTTTATAATATCTTATAATTAGGACCACTTTACTTAAAATAAAATGGCCCTACAAAGAATACTATGGTGAGTGGGATTGTACTAAATTGTATGTTGTATTGGGGATACTCCTTGTAGACCAGTATTTTAGATCAACATTCTCTAGAAATAAAATACTTTAAATAATTATGAAAGAAAAAAAAATACTTAACTTCACGATTATGTCATTTCATTGTTTGATATAGGACTAATAAAAGAATGACCAGAACATGGCTATGAGTAAGTTGCAGTATTTCTTGCACCATCACTACCCCCATCAGGAAGTTTTAAATAAATAAAGTTGGATAAATTAGAAAAATAACTTAAAAAGGTGCATGTCAACTATGTATTAATTTTGCAATTTTTATAGTCTAGGCATGAAATCATGCTCTATGAAATCTTAAAACACATACAACACCCTATTCCAGAGATATTAATGTTTCCAAAGGGAAGGCTTCTATGGATTGCAGTTAGATTTGATTTGTAGCAAATCATTAGTAATAGATAGGTGGGTGTTCAAATTAGGGTTGATTTTTGGTAAGCTTCGTTAAGAAATTTCTAAAGTAAATTTACCACAATTTTGGCAGATAAATAAGAACACTAGCCGTTTTGCTATTAAAAAAAAAAAATATTCAATGGAATCGTAGGTACAAAAAAAAATCAAGTTTTTGTTTTAAGTATTGTTGCCTTGCATGGCTTTGCCCAGACTCTCTGGAGACTTGCTACTAAGGCAGTTAAGGAAGCCTATGACGCTGACACTCTTCTAAATGTCAGTTCAAATTGCAATAAAAAATGTCAAAAGGTTGCCTTCTTTTTGTTGATATTTATTGTAATAAAAGGCCGATTTGTGTTCTTTTTGTTACTTTTTCTTTTTTTTAAAAATAAGTAAACTTTTATGTTTTGTCGTTGTCGGGATGTCCAATGTTTCACGACTTTTTTTTTTGTTATTAAATTACCAATAAAAATAGATAATTAAACAAGCAGTTTATTTTTAGTTGTAATTAAAAAAAACCCTTGGGGTAATTAATTAATTTATTTAGATTGAATTGAATATAGACTCAAAAAAAAGAACTATTTTAAACTTGTCATTTTGAAGAATTTGGAACTTTTTTTTTGTTAAATTTAATTAAAATGTTAAAAGTAAAAAGAAAAGAAATTTTGTGTGTGGTTGGTTGGGACTGGGGGTCGTGAGAAGAATAATAAAAAATAGCTTTTTTTTCTCCTTAACCCGGCGTTGCCAGTATTTTAGACAAAATCAAAAATGCATACTGCTACTATTTTCCAAACTAGGGGATATTTTTGTGATTTCAATGCATTCAGAATTCCAAAAATCGGGGTCAGTCAGTACCAACCCACTCACACTCCATTCAATGAAGAACGTAATGTCTTATGGTATTAAATCTAAACGTTAAAATCAAAAGGTGGGCTTTGACTACTGGCTGGACTGATGGACTTTTTGTGAATTCTTTAGAGGTTACGTTCATGGGTGATTTTAATGACCCCGACCCACCGACAGTGAGTGTTGATGCCTGGGTTTTAGAACTAATTATATAAGAAGTTTGTTATTTTCAATGCAAAAAAAAGCAATATTTATAAATTACGAAATGTCATTTTGCATAAAATCTAAAATAAATTAAAATTAGGAATTACAGAAGAAAAAAATTAGAGATGTTAAAATTGTGAGTAATGTTTTCCATGTTTAAATAATGTTTGGCGTTCGTTACTGTTGCTTGAACAGTGTACACGTTTTTATAAAACACTTTAGAAAGGAAAAAACATTTTTTTTAAAATTCTACCACAAAGCTTATAATTTTCCTGGTGGACTGAATAATTTATGAAGATAAAATAAAATCCAAGTATGAGTTTTTTAATTCATTAATAACTAGCTCTTTTTTTAAAAGCCCAATTCTTCGATTTCTATCAGCGTTTTACGACGTATCCAAGTCAACAGTTTAATTTTTTTAGTTCATTTTTTAATTTAAGTTTATTTTTTTCACAAAATAATTTGCAATTTCTAATTTTTGACAGTAAATAAAAAGATAATTTTAATTTATTAGTTTCGACAAATAGTCATTATATATCAATAAATTGGGAAAAAACAGTTTTTTTTCAATTCAATTCATTCATTCATAATAAACAAATAGTAGAAAAAAAGTAGAAATACCGAAAAAATTGCTAAATGAATTTTTCATAGAATCAAATTTAGAATTTAATTAACCCATAAACATTATTAGTTGAATACATTAATATTTATCTAAATTTTAATAATTTCAGAAAAATTATAACTTAACAACTTTGACATTTTTAGTCAACGAAAACTAATATTTTAATTTCTTTATTTAAGGCCTACAATGAAGAAAAAATCTTTAGGATTGTCAGATTATTCATTAATTTTTTTAATTGGAAATATTTCCATTTATCAGTTGGAATAATTTTTTTAAAAATACATTATTTTAACTCTCAACGATTTTTTGTCAAAAGTTAATTTCAAAATTGAATACAAAACAACGTTAAACAAAAAAAAAATTAAGAGAAAATGTATTCTTCAACCTTAGAATAAAAAAATAATGAATAACATTATTTAAATATAAAATTCCAATGAGAGAAAGAATAGTTTATTTAAAAATAAAAGGGCTTTTTAACTCCTACACAAAAACCAAAGTCGGAATAAAATAATGCATAATAATCCAACACATGTCAATAATAATAATATATCCACCCACAATTTGACGTTTTGTTCTTTACTTTAAAATAAACCTACTCTACACCTGGATACTCACCAATGGTCAGAACAACAATGTAGTAAATCAAGTCATTAGCCGTCCAAGATTTTCTGCTCCTTTTTGCATCATTACGCGACAATTTTTGGTCATAGTCGGCGGCGGAATTGTTATTTCTTCTTCTCTTTACCGCCATATTCTTACTATTGCCGGCAATTGGCATGGACACATTATCAGCAGGAGCAGCAGAAGCAGGAGCAGCAGCAAATAACAATCACCATCACCAGCAACAGCAAATAATAATCACCATCACCATAATCACCAGCAAGAGCAGCACAAGCAATTACTTCCACGTCAAATCATAGCAAAAAAACAAAAAAACAAAAACAAAACAAAACAATGATGATGATGATGATAAAAGGGATGACAAAAAAGCTAAAAAGTTCTACTTGCTTCTACCAAGTTAAAAAAAACTATAGTGTCGTCAGTGACAGTCACAGTCAAGGAGCAACAACAACAGTATAACAACAACAACACTCAACAACCAGCTCAGCCATCCAGCAGCACTCAGCAGTCACACAGAGAGAGAGAGAGAGAGAGAGAGAGAGAGAGAGAGAGAGAGAGAGAGAGAGAGAGAGAGAGAGAGAGAGA
>JAUZSX010095921.1:0-18531 GCA_034780655.1 Idiosepius hallami
TATATATATAGATATATTCACACACACATTCATACATGGTAGAAACATAAAGAACATAGTAGTCTGCCAGAAGTAATTAATCTCTATTAAATGCATTATCAAATATAAAGATACATATGAAAAGCGTGTGTGTGTGTGTATTTCTATATGCATATGAAAAGCAGAGATAAAATGGACATTTTTATTATATGTGAATGATAGTCTCTCTGTGTGAAAATCCTGTAAAGCAATTCACATGGAAATAAGATTAATGTTTTTTCATATGAACCTTTTTTCCTAGAAATATTTTACACAAGAGTTTTTTTTTTTTTTCCAAATCATTTATTCAAAAGATAAAAGTTAAAGGGTCAATCTAGAATTGGGATCAAACTCAGGAAAAAAAAAATTAAATAATTAACATAAAGACAAATGGGCTTTTTTTTGGGGGGGGGGTTGACTTTTTCTTTTTAAAGTATATTCAGTGATTTTTTTTTTAATCATTCTTATTTTTAATTCTTTGATGAGGCTTATTAAATATCTTTTACATTTTAATAAGACCTTTGTTTTCCTTTTGAAATTAAAAAAAAAATATTTGATATTTCTTTATTTGCTCGAATAAGTATAGATAAGAGTAGATGTATTTCCCAGCCTTGCTTTGATGCTTATTTTGGACTCATTTTGATCTGAAATTCTTTTCTTTCTTAAAAACATGCCATAATTTTTTGAGAGCCAAACATTATTTTAGTAAAATTTGGTTAAATTGACACTTCAATAACAACCTAGCCCGCACATTGCTGATACTACAGGCCTACAAAAGCACAGTTTTTTCAAGTTTGACCACTTAACAGCTATTTTTCCAGCTCAAAACCAAATAAAAATTGTTTCACGAGTATGAATATCCCATGTATCAAATTTTAAGTCTCTAAATTCAAATTGGCAAGTTAGTTTGGTAGAAACTGTTCCTCAGACGGATGAACAGAGAGACAGACAGACAAACAAGGTCAGTTTTATATATATATTAAAAGACAGACAGACAGAGATTTACAGACTGGGCAGCGACCGTGGAGCATTAGTAGAAGCTCAGACTCTGAGATCGTATTACGCAAGATCAAATCCCAGTTAAAACCATTACATTCACCTTTAGCTACCTCGGGCAGATGAGGCTCGTTACCTTGGGAGAGCAGTTCATCTAGGTGAAGAGTAACACTGAATATAGAAAGCCCAGGTAAGAACACGTAAAGATGGCTTTGTGCCAAACTTGGGTTGGTGCTCACCAAGTAAAGATAATATAGATTTACAGACCTCTGGTCAAATTTTCCCAAATAAAAATGTAATTCCCAATTTCAAGAAATACATTGTATAAGTATACTCCATCATTAAAAATCATTTTTCACAAAAAACAAAAACACGTTTTACTTTTATATTTACTTGGTTCGGTACTACCCAAGTTAGGCACAGGGCCATTTTTATGTGCTCCTTATATTCCTGGGCTTTTGTAATTAGTGTTGTCCTTTATCTAGATGAGTTACTCTACTGAGTTTATGAGCCACATCTGCCTGAGGCAACTTAAGGTAAATGCAATGGTTTTTGACTGGGGTTTAAACTCGTGTAATACGATTCCAGAGCGCAAGCTTTTACCAATATTCCTCCCGCACTGCCCCAAAAAACAGTTTTTTTTTATTTTTATTATTATATAACAAAATAATAACAATAAAAAAAAACTGTTTCCCTCAGAAGGGAAATTACCTTTTTCTGGTCGGGAAGTTTATGATTTGTTCAATTACAGAATAAAACGAATGATTGTTAATAGAAAATTAATTAATCAGGAAGATAGGAAACAAAATCATTTAGCATTTCAATTTCGGTTACTGATGTCTAAAAATCAATAACAAAAAAGAGAAAGATAATGCAAAGATTGAAAGTGAGATTATTCTAATAATATTCAATTACTCCAAAGATATCTTTCCGTAAGAACACAGAAAGTATCTTCAAAAATAGGTGCAATTATGAATCAACTGCAGGTTATCCCAAATATCAGGGCAAAGAAGCAAAATTATACAGTTATACAGAATTATATCATGATTTTTTTTTATTTAGTGCATTAAAAATGACTTTTAAGATAAGAATGGGTTGGATGTTCTTTTTACCCAGAAAAAAAACTTGGAATGAATTAAACTATCAGAAATGATTTTTACCATGAAAATGGATGAGAAATGCTTTTTACCATGAAAATGGATGAGAAATGATTTTTACCATGAAAATGGATGAGAAATGATTTTTACCATGAAAATGGATGAGAAATGCTTTTTACCATGAAAATTGATGAGAAATGATTTTTACCATGAAAATTGATGAGAAATGATTTTTACCATGAAAATTGATGAGAAATGATTTTTACCATGAAAATGGATGAGAAATGATTTTTACAATGAAAATGGATGAGAAATGCTTTTTACCATGAAAATTGATGAGAAATGATTTTTACCATGAAAATGGATTAGAAATTATTCAAACTATGAAAACGCTTTACTAATGATTTTTACTATCAAAATGCATTGTAATGATTTTTACTATAAACATGCATTTTTATAATAAAAATGGATAAAAAAAATATTACAATGAAAACGTATTACAAATGATTTTTACTATAAAAATACATTACAAATAATCTTTAATATAAAAATTAATTAAAAATGATTTTTACCATGAAATTTAAATAATTTTATTGTGAAAATGCATTGAAAATAATTCTTGCTATAAAAATGTACTACACTGAAGAAACAATAATTAAGCATTTAACTTGTAAGTTGTCAAGTTTTTTTAAATAGATATATTTTAATGGTTAACAATGATAATATCACTATTGCTATAAAAAATAACTCATAAATTCTAATTGTTGCAAGGAGAATATTTTGGCAACGTATGTGTCAAGGTTTAAACTAGTATTTATGAGTAAAATAAATGAGGCATAAGAATTTAATTTTAATTTATACTCTTTAATTTGAATCAAATACTTATTCTTTTATGATATTTCATTTCTGCTGTTAATCATCATTACCAGTCAGAGATCACTTTTCAAAGTAGACTCTGAGCAACAGCCAAGAAAATGAAGATCTTTAACAGAATTACTCAAAATGAAAAGATTTAAAATTCAATAAAACATATTTTCTTTTTCAATAGGTTTCAATATCCAAATGTTCCTTGACATTTTTCATAGTCTATTCTCTCAAGAAAGATAATTAGAAGAATAATTATTCTTTAATAGAAAACAATACTCTGAACAACAGGGCTAAATAACAAGGTTCCTTTATTTTTCATAATCTATTCTTTATGGTTTACCAAAATTTCATCATCAGACTATTAATCACAGATATTTAATCACTAGACATTAAATTACATAGTTTTTTTCATTATATAAACATTTAATCACCCGAACATAGAGGACTTTAATTTACCCAAAGAAAAAACATAACATTTTTTATATAATAATGTTATTTATGTAATTGTTTTTATTACATTAAATTTTTAAGAACCTTTGACAATTTTGCAGTTATTTTGCAGAAAATGAAAGCAAAAAATAAAAAAAACCAACTTACTGCAATATTTTTCATCATTTCTGTTCACGCAGTCTTGGTCCTCATCACACACCCAACTTTGTTGTATACATGTGCATTTACTATCACCACAATTAAACATATTCTCTGAACATTGGCAGTTTGTTGCATTGAGCACTGGAAAAAGAAAATGAAAGAAAAACAAAAATAAACTTTTATAGCTTTTATCAAGTGGAATAAGATCAAAATTTGCATATTTATTCATTTATGGTGGTCGCAACTTCAAGATATTACAAAATGCCTTCTAGAGAAAAAGAAATTAATCCAAATAGTAACAGATCCAAAGAATATTTTACCAGCAAGAATGGTCAAGTCCCGTTGGAGACACCGTTTTTTGCTGGATCACCAAAATTAAGCAATGTAAATCCTTTTCAGTACTAACATGGGTAACCACTTACAAATATCAGGTACTGTACCAGACTAGTCAGTGGTTCATGGCTTGATCAGTTGAATTTCACACAAACGGTTAAAGGTTCACTTTCAGTTGCACCAACCTGATGGAGGAGGTGCTTAACTGAAGAGACCAAACTCCTCAACATGAAAGAATAATAGATTCCCCAAAACTAGTACAGACAGAGCTCATGAATCAGGGCAGACAGTGAAAATAGGAAAGGGGGAAAAAAATAAAATAAAGCCTCCAGTGCATAAATGTGACCTTGTTTCAAACCTTGATTCTGCGTTTGACTGAATAAACAATTACAGGTCATAAAAATAGAAAATCCAAGTCAAAATTTATGTGCACACTTCACTTTGTGTACATATGTGTAATTTTTTTCTGTGTCTATTTGAGTGTACACACACACACATACAGAGGTGTCCAAAAAGTTGTTGTGCAGTCAAAAATAATAAGAATATTTCTATCATTTTCTTTAAGTTAAGCTGTGATACACTGTAAATAAATAAAACCTTTTTATTGGCAAAAATTGTATTGTCTAAAATTTTTATTAGTTTATTTAAATTTCTATATACCCATAGTGAACAGTAATTTTTTGGATACCCTGTATACATAAATAATAATAATAATCTACTTAATCTTCTATGATAAATATTCAATTTTAAACTCTAATCCCTGGCCGGATGAGACAAAGTAAAATTATTATTTGTTTTATCATTATTATTCAGTGTTTTAATAAACCATGATAGCATTCCATTCCACAAGAATAACTTAAAAACAAAACTAAATTTATCCCCACAAAATAACTGAAGAACATGAAAAAGGCATTAGGAATTATTTTTACTATGAAAAGAAGGATTAGAAATCACTGAATTTTATTTATAGTAAAACTGCATTAGAAATTATTTTATCAATAAATATTTATAAGAAATTATTTTTATGTTAAAACTGCATTGAAGATTATAATCCAATGAGCCAAATTATACTGTGTCCATCCTTTTTTTTTTTTTATTTGCCTGCCTGCCTACCATTTTAGTTAGTTAGAAAGTATTATTTTAACAATTCTTTTTAACCTTATCTTGATAGAGGGTTTATAACTAACTTATACATCAAACACATAAAATTACAAACATTTTTCTAAAACTTTGTTTGAAATAAAACAAAAACAAAAAAAATAATAATTGATTGTTGGGAAATGAAATTCCTCTGTAAATGTTTTTCACTCATTTCCTACAGCAATGATCTCCAAAGAATTTAAATTGGATAAAAGAAAGAAAGAAAGAAAGAAATAATAAGGGCAAAAGAGAGAACGAGAGAAAAATCAAAATTGCCGCAGCACTTTTCCAACATTTGTTGATTTAATCAATAAAAAGATTTTAATTGAATTTACAAATTGAAACAAATAAAAACAAACCAGAAATCAAAGAGGAAGTAGAAGAAAATAAAAAAAAAATGGAATGAAAATAATTATTCAAATAATTTTCTTTTTTGAAGAGAAAAATTTGACAGTCAGCAAAATTATTCAGTGAATGAACCTACCATTTTGAATTTCCTATTTCTTATTATGAAAATACTTCAGAATTCCCCTATCTTAATACATATATTAGGGTAGCGAGGGTGAAACAGTTGTAAAGGCTTTGACTCTGGAATAGTATTACACAAATTCAAATTCCTGTTAAAACAATTGTGTTCACATTCAGCTGTCTTGGGCAGATGAAGCTTGTTAACTCAGTAGAGTAACTATCTTGAGGTCGTGAGATTTTAATAATTTTAATCTGCAAAATGGAGTAGCTGTTTTACAAAATACAGTTGTTAGAATGACTCCCTTACTTTTTGAAATTATAATAACACAATTTTACAACATTTGTGCAATTTTTGATTTTACATTTTTGGGTATTGCTACATATCAGGTTCTGAATGTATGTCTATATGTATATTATATTTACTTAGTGAGCACCAACCCAAATTTGGCACAAGGCCATTTTTATGTGCTCTTACCTACGCTTTTTACATTCGGTGTTACCCTTCACCTAGATGAGATGCTTTCCCTGAGTTAACGAGCCCCACCTGCCCTAGGTAGCTAAAGATGAATGCAATGGTTTTGACTGGGATTTGAACTTGTGTACGATTCCAGAGGCCGAGCTTTTACCAATGCTCCAACTTCACTGTCTATATGTGTATGTATTGATATATAATGTCACCATAGGGTGCAGATATAGAGCATTACCTATTTTTGTATGTTCTGCATGTATAGTTAATTAGATATATTTATTTAATATGTTTCTGGGGTTAGAAAAAAACTCACACACAAAATTGGAGTCGTCATCAAAAAAAGTTTAAGAAGCCCCCGGTTACAACATGGTGCTTGAGTCCAGTCTCTGGCTAGAGAGTGCTTACTCGCAAACCTTTATTACAATACTGGATTATTACAGAACCTTTTGTTTGGATTATTTACCATACGACATATTAATGATTTGGATCATTTGTTTTCTTCTTTTAAATCAATTTTGAGTAAATGTTTGGATGTCGCTCTATGAAAATGTCTCTAATGTAACAAAGACCTTTAAGAAGTTCATGAAAAAAAAAACCAACCAACGAACCACCCACTCTTCCCCAAAATCTGACCTTTTCACTGTTTTGACAGGATTAATATACACACACAAATATAGAAATTGTTATAACCTTTATTCACTAAGAGTGAAAGGGTAAGCGATGAACTGGTGATGTTTATTTAATTAATCGTTTGGAGAATTTTCTATTCCATTAACCACAGGTATTTTTGTTAGTTAATATGTGTTTAAATATTCTAAGTTACTTTTATCCATAGCTAGGATTAAACTTATAACGTATAATATTTGGTATGTTTAGAGCCATTTTTGCAACTTGCAATATATTCTTAGTTTAAAATCTATGTCTAATCCTAACCCTAACAAATATGGAACACAGTGATTACTGAGGATTTGGTGACGAGACGCAGAATCCCTATCTGAGGTTAAAGTTAAAACACCTGAAGACAGCCTGACAGAAACTAGGCCGAAACATCAAATTAACAAAATGAGGACAAGAGTCCAAATAATGAAGTCAATTCCTAAATTATGAAGCCTTATCTCAAAAATAAAAATTATAGTTATTTCTAGTTTGGAATATTTTAACAAAATCAGATTTTTCTCAATTCTTTCTCTGTGAAAACTTCATAATCTTTCATTTCATCAAAACCTGATTTTTTCTACAAAATTACTTTAATCTTATCTATTTATATATCTATCTGATTTTGTTCATATATATCTGCCTATATACTATTTACTTGGTCAAGCCCTAATCCTATATATTTACTTGGTCGAGCCCTAATCCAAGTTAGGCACAAAGCCATCTTTACGTGCTCTATATACCTGGGCTTTTTTTTAGTGTTGCTCTTCACTTAGATGAGTTACTCTCTTGAGTTAACGAGCCCCATCCAACTGGGGCAGCTAAAGGTGAAGCAAGGACCAACCAAGCATGCTTAACAATCCTGGTGGAGATCTGAATTATGACTCATTTTTTCACATTGGCTTCTCGGTCTGTTCATATCTATTCATCATCTGGGGATTTGGTGACGAGATGCAGCATCCCTATCTGAGGTTACAGTTAAAACACCTGTAGACAGCCTGATATAGAAACTAGGCTGAAACGTAGTGTAGAAACATCAAATTACCAAGATGAAGACAGAAGTCTGAATAATAAACCCAATTCATAGAAATAACTAGTTTATAGTAAAAGTGCTTTTACTTAAATGTTCACAAAGGTATCATTTTTTGTGTTTCCAATTTGAATTGTATTTCCAAGTTGAATTCATAGTGCTATTTCAAATCATGCCTTAAGATATGAATACAGTTTTAACATTCGTTCCTTTGATGATATTTTGGGAAGAACTTTTACCCTTAGTAGTGGTGGTGGTGCAGGCAGCTGGTATAATCTAAAGCCCTGCTGACAGGGCAATTTAAGAAAAATTGTGGGGACTTATTTTTTTGTTCCTCTGAGCGATAAACATGAAAAAATAGATTTATTCTTTTTTTTTTTTTTTTTACTTATTTTGTTATAGTTTATTTCAATTTATTTCTTTCTGTTTTGTCTGGAAGGAAGAGAGAAGAATCAAAGCAAAGACAAATTTTGGTAACAGGAAATTTTAAATGAAAAGCTCAATTTTTTTCTCTAATGGGCTGTGATCTAGAAGCCATTATCACAGCAGTTGTTCATTTTCTTCTTGCTCTCTTTTGGAAAATAAAAGTAATAATAATAATAATTTAAACAAACATTGGCTCATTCATTTATTACCAAAGTGCAACAGGAACTGTACACACTGTGAATTGTTGTTTCAGTGGTAGAATTTTGTTTTTTGTTTCAATTTTAACTCTCATCGTTTAGTTGAAAAATCGTTCTCATCCTCCACGCTATTTCTATTAGAAAGCTTCAAAATCTGTAATGGGCGGGGAAATGTTATATAAAAAAAAAAGTTGTTTGGATCAAATAAGTAAATGAAATGGGACTAGATTTACTTTTACGACTAATTGATTAAACAAACACACCAAGTAACAATTATAAACAAACAGTGACACTGACTGACATAAAAAGAATGAATGACGTAGTTAGTAAATAAAACGATCTGCACAAAAAAAAAACATTTTAAGATTCATTAACAAACATGAATGACTGCTGTTGTTGCTGAAATTAACAAACTTTGCCATTATTTGTCAGTTGCCTTAAAGAAAGTTTTCACAAAAAAATAAATTAAATAAACAAAAAATTTTTTTTAAAAAAAGCAAATACGAAAAAGGAAGAAATTTTGAAAAAAAACAAAAAAAAACGAACATTACATTAACATAAAACAAAATAGAAAATATACAGACTTTAATGTAATAATGTATCTTAAAATAAATGTTAGGAAGGAGAACGGATCCTGATTAATTAGGATTTTTAGAAAAAAAAAAAGGTCAGAGATTATCCTGAAAGAAAACTTTTGAGTTTCTTACAAAAAAAAAATAAATAAATAAATAAAAATTGTCAAGTAAATTTTTTAGGAGTAAAAAAAAATTTAAAAGCAACATTTTAAATCTGAACCAAGTAGTGAGTTTTTCTAAACACAACCGATCCAGTCTAATATTACAAGAAAATACCCTAGAAATTTATTAGGATAATGTTCATTAGAGCAAGTTAAATGCATAATAGGCTATTTTAATAATAAAATGCAGTTAAATATATAATAGATTATATAACAAAACCCTTGGAAATTCCATGGTAGTTGAAACTTCAACCACCACATTAGCAAGGACGTTCTGATCACATAAACAAACAATCAAAAGGAATTAGTGGAATATTAGTTCAGATCAGACCACGAATTAAAAAGACAAACTTGGAAACTGCTGGAGATATTATTACAATCAATAGAACTAATTTTAAATCTACCCATATAAGTTATTCTTACATTTTTAAGGGCATTGTTTATGCTGAGGATTTTTGAATGTATAAAGTTATTTGAAAAAATTTTAATCCATAAAAATCTAATATTAATTAGAGTTTGTGATGATGATTCTTATTTGTGACACCGGAGAGACATTGGACAAGTAAATTAATATATAAATTATTAGTAATTAAATGTTAAGTTATAATTCCTATAATAATCTCTCTGGCTGTGTCTGTGGGTCCAGAATTGGACTGTTCATGCACCAATGGACGCACAATAAGAAGATGGTCATCATAAACAGACAATATATAGCCAATAGGTTATTAGTAATAGAATGTAGTTATAAAGGTTATTAGTAATAATAACCTATTATAATAATAATGTATACTATAATAGGTTATTAATAGTAATGACCTACAATTAACTAACCATTTATACTGAAAAAATATATTTTTATTGGCTGGAAAGACCCTAATTCTTTTGGTTTCTCATGTAAAACTAATTTTTTTGTTTGTTTGTGTTTTACAGCATATCAACCTTTTTCTGGTCATTTAATACCAAGAAAAATCATTTTTTGATAAACGTTTTTTATCCACACACAGTTTTTTTTAAATCACACAGTATGCACTATTTAATCCATAGCTGGGGGGGAATTTGGGGATTGATATCTTTCCCAAGGGTATTAGTCTAAATATGAGCTTAAACAGAACAACTGGTATTTGAACTTGCGCATTATGATTCCGAGATTCGTCTGCCTAACCACTGCGCCAAGTGGACTTTCCCTCTTAATCTTAAAAAAAATAGGAAAAACTGTTTTAAGAAATTAGAAACATTTTTTTATCATAATAATTAGAATGATAATTGGAAAAGATTTGCATTATTTTTAACTCTTTTTCTTTTTATCTGTTTTATTTTTTTTCTTTCTTTCTTTTTCTTATTTCCACCCTTGAAGAAAACCAGGATGAATGCCACATCTGTTTCAGGAACTCACACTGCCAAAGGGTAACAAATACCATAGACTGTGAAATTAAAGAAAGAATACATCAAGGAAAACTTTTCAAAAAGTCAGGGTTCAGAGTTATGATGGGTCTTATATATCAAATTTTGGGGTCAGTAATGTAACCTTTTCTTTTGAAAATAAATCTAAAATATTATCTCCAAATTACTAATATTACATTACATGTTTTACATAACATGTAAATGATAACAGTACACAGTCTTTCTTGAAGATTGGTTGATATTTATGGTATATCAACTACTTGTAGTAATTTAATGCCAAAAAGACTTTATCTAGAAAACACAAAAATGTTATTATGATAACAATTTATAAAAAATAATCTTTACAATGAGAAATAATCTTTGCACTAATAATGCATTAGGAATAATCTTTGCAGTGAAAATGCATTAGAAATAATCTTTGCACTGATAATGCATTAGAAATAATCTTTGCACTAATATTAGAAATAATCTTTGCACTAATAATGCATTAGGAATAATCTTTGCAGTGAAAATGCATTAGAAATAATCTTTGCAGTGAAAATGCATTAGAAATAATCTTTGCACTAATAATGCATTAGAAATAATCTTTGCAGTGAAAATGCATTAGAAATAATCTTTGCAGGGAAATGTACTGTAAATGATTATTCTATGAAAATTCATTAGAAATGATAGATTCATAGCAGTCCAGACCTCATTGTACAATCCATCTCTAAGCAACATAATAAGATGCAACAGAATTCCTCTCATCAATGATGATGCTTAATACAGCCATAAGTTTTTTAGCATATATCACTGCAATGTAGATTCTGCCAGTTGAGAATCCTGTTTAGTAATTCTCTCTTTATTCTAATACACTTACATGAATGGACTTGTCTAGTGCTATATTGACAGATGACATGAGCAATGGAATGGGTTTCAAATTCATGGTTTAGCTTCATTTTTCATGGTAAACCTTTCAAATTTTAAATGCTTAGAAAACAATCAGAGGGAGTCAAAAGTAGGTATACAATCTTATTTTTTACTGTTATAACCATTACCCACCTAACATCCTAGAAAGGAGAGAAGGAGCTTTTGCATATTGCTATAAAAATAATTGGTCGGTATTTTTTGTAATTCCAACTTTGACTCTTTAGTAGCTGAATTTCCAATAAATATTTCCACAAATAATAAAACAGACATACGATTAAGACTTTAAGAGTGCTCAAAAATTTATTTGAGAGCGTACACAAAATAATTTTGCTGTATGTGATTTTTCAATCATTTCTTAATACTTTTCCTTTTATAATGAATAAAATGTTATTAGAGGATCAATAATTTTGAGTGTGTTTTTTTTATGAATTTGGTAATTTTTGAACCCAGGAAATGCTGGATATACACCTGTTAATATGTATTGATAGATCTAGATCTCTAATTTTAATTATATTTTATTTGTTAATTGCTATTTAAGCAAGGGGAAGATGTTTTATCAAGAAAAAATCTATTTCTGGTAATTTTCTATTTGAAGAAACATTTCTACTTTGAAAAAAAAAATGGTAAAATTAATAAAGAAAAAGATTTTGGCTTCAGAATTGATTTCTTCCTTTTTCCAAATATCTGTTTTCTTTTCATGTCATTAAAAATGACACCATTATTTCGTACATAAGACCAAAAAAAATGATAGAATATTCAATTAGTTTTATACCCATTCATCCTATTTTTAAGTTTATTAAAGCACATGTCAACTTTTCCATATCATTATACAGTCTTTCTCAAACATGTTAGCTAGAAGTAAATAAATATAAAGAATTAAACTTGAAATTTGCAACAATTTATTTCATGCATTAAAAATACTTTACCAGTAGAAAGAAATATCAGAAATTATATTTATTATAAAAATACATTAGAAAAATTAATTAGAAATAATTTTTTAAATAAAAATTAATCAAAAATATTTTTTTTAATTATAAAAAAATGCACTGACAACTTTCAACTGCTATGCAGATGTAAAAGCAATGACTTTTACAATGCAAAAATGACTTTGTAAAAAAATATTCTGATCATTGTTATTTAGTTAGTAGACACTGGGATACTTCGTCAATGATGTTATTCCTGAGACCATTGGATGTTTCGGGTCTTTCAACATCAGACACCCTACCTCAGGCAACCCAGCTGATTTTTTAAAACTACAAAAATGCATTAGAAATTATTCTTATCAAATGTATTCAGTATTGCCTGACCAGATACACCAGTTTCTGTCACTTCTGGCAGTCCTAACCCAGTTGATCCATTTCTTGAAAAGTAACTCAATGTTATGTTGTTGGAAGTTGCCTTCAATGCCATCAGGCATGAGGCTTTCCTTGTGAACATTCACCACCTGCAATCTACAGGTCAAATTTTAGGATTGCTAATGTTGGGTCAGGTTCCACATTCCACAAGCATTTGTTTACTGGTGCTTGTAATGAATGCCTCTTAAAGCTTCTAAACTAATATCTAAACCTGCTTTACCATGTGTCAAAGTAAATATCTGATGGCAAATTTTACAAGCTTAAAACCAAGTTTTCTCTCAGGTATCATAATTACTACTTATTACTATGAAATTACTAAATCTATTTTGTATTTGAGAAAGATTAAAAATTCAACATTAAAGTTATAAATTTTAGCAATACCTAAAGAATCAGCAAATGGGGCAAAATTTCATGAAAGTAATATATATACAGGGATGGTGAATCTGTGTGTGTGTGTGTGTTTTCGATCCTTATGGACTACAAAACAGCTCAACTGATTTTCTTGAAAATTTACGCAGTGGTACTTCATGTGTCTGGTAGTGTTCTTAACTAGATTTTGTCATTGATGAGATCCAATAAGATTGAAACAGCTGCCCGCATTAAAAGTCATACAAGATTTTGCGTCTAATCATAACGCTATAATTTGATTTGAGTTCAGTTGTACAGGTAACACCAAACTATTCTGCTATCAATTAAATATATCTTTATAGAACTTTCTTATTTTATATTACATGTTAACCAAAATAGCATGCTGTGCTCTCTTCTTGAGTCTATCTTAGTCTATCCTCTAACAATTCATTTATAAAAAAAAATCACAGTAACTCTTCAAAAATCAAATTTGATAATGTCCAGCAGAACCAGTTAAATGAACCATATCATAGGTTGTTAGTAGGGCTATGAGGTATTAGTGTATTTTCGCACCTATGGGTGTTCATATGCAGTTTGAACTATTATCACTAAATATGGCAACCATGGGTGCTCATATGCACTATTACCGGCTATGACAATATACTTTTATGAAAAAATATTCTACTTGACTATTTTGCGATCTTACCATTTCATTTAATTCTGTAGTTATTTGTAGGACTGTGACAATATGCTTTTATTAAGAAATATTCTTGTCACAGCTTTAACCTTTTAAACCCTAAAGAAGTGATATAACGTCCCTGGCGGCGACTTAAGGCAAAAGAAGACACACACACACAATGATATTTCACCCTCCACTTTTGGATCCTGGTATAGAAATATTACCAAGTAGTCACTCAGAAACGTTCTATTAAAGAACCATATTAGGGTCGAAATGTCAGTCTTTTTTGCCTAAGGTTGATATATTGGCCCTTTAAGGTCAAAAGGATTAATAACTAGGGCTGTGACAAGAATATTCTTTAATAAAAGCATATTGTCATAGCCTTAGTTATTAGGGTCAGATGGATAGCGTTTGGGTAAGCAGGCCACTTACATACAGTGTTTTAGGTTATTAGGGTCTTCCTTAATTATAGAAGTTTAATCTTTGGTAAATGCTTTTTTTTTTATTATTCAAAATTTCTTTATCTCAAATTGGTATTTATTGGATTTTTGTTTTATTTCTTGAACATGAATATTCCTTGTTTTTCAACAAAATGGCTAAATATTTCTTTAACAGACATATTTTTCATAAAATCTGTTTGCTTATCAACGCGTTTTTCTCTTCCCGCTTTTTTTTCCTTTTTGTTTTTTTCATTTTATAGATTTGGTTCTGTTTATTCTGGATAATTTCATTTTATCAAAAAAAAAATATATTTTTCTTTTCAATTTTTACCTTTTAGAATTTTATTCTATTTCAAATAATCAATAATTCTGTGTTGTATCTAGATTATTCTTTCATTGATTCCAAACATTCAAGGTTTTTTATCTACTACTAAAAACAGCAACCACCACCCTTTCTACAACAACTACATCAATAATCATAATAATAACATAAATACTATATAAATAATGATAATATAAATATGATAATCTATATACCTATAAAAATCAGATTGTCATGTTTGTATGAGACTTGTGTGGCTCTTTAGAAAATAAAACCACAAGTTATTTTTCAAATCATCCCATTTATATGTAGATACAAATTGAACTACAATAGTTATTTAAAAAAAAAAAATTCCTTTACTAAATATGAAAATAAAATGACTGGAATTCGAGTATTACGATTTAAAGATGGAGTGCTTATCGACTGTCCCAAGTGGAATTCCTCTTAATGGTAAATGGAAAGCCTTTTAAGGTAATTTAATGTTGAATATGATTGATTTTTTTATGCATCATTTTTAAACAAATTGTTTGTGAAGAAAGAATTCACACGATTACAAACAAGGTAAAAAAATAATTGATTGTTATTCACAGTATTATTAAAATGTGTTAGAGCTAAAGAGTCCTATAGACATACTAGACTATTGATTATTTGGGACTGACATAACTAACGAAATTTAAGAAAGTGTAGTAAAACAAAAAAAATTAGAGAATTTAGAAAAAGCTTGGACTCAAATGGATTTTCTGAGATGTGATTTGAAAAGACAAAATACCTCAAAGGTTATAACTAGGGCTGTAACAATATATTTTTATTAAAAAATATTCTACTCATTACATAACTATTTTGCTATTTAATCATTTCTTTTGATTCTGTAGTTATTAGTAGAGCTGTGACAATATGCTTTTATTACAAAAACATTCTAGCCATCATCATCATCATCATTGGCAATAACTCGTGACGATTATGATAGTTATCCTGTTTAGTCAGTTTATCGGTGGGTCCTCAGGTGGCTGTGGAGGCCAATCCTTGACTCGCAGACTTTATTGCAGTGGGAGCATGTGAGAGTGGCCATCTGGATTGTGGAATTAGCAGAAAGAGCTGCGTTGTTATTTGCTCTCTCTTTTCTCTGCTTCCTCTCGCTATTGGTGGCTCCATGGAAGTCTTTTTCTTAGTGTCCCATGCCTTCATAGACCATCCAGCCCCACACGCCACTCTGGAGAGCAGCTGGCGAGGCTGAGGTATCAAGCCTTACTCTAAGAATTTTGAGAGTAACAGTAATAAAGATTAGGCTAACAGCACAGAAAATAGATGAACAAATTATCAAGCCTTATATCAAGGATTGTGAGGGTAACAATGATAAAAATAAGGATAACAATGATAAAGATGAGGGTAACAGTTCGAAATATAGTTATACAAATTATCATGCCTCATTCCAACAAATCCAAAAAAACAAAACAAAAAAAAAATTAAATTAATTGTTATGTATAGAAATGAAAATATATAAATTAAAAACGGTTGACATAAATCAATTATTTATTCTAATGATAGCCAAGAAAGCTGGTTTACTTTTTATATACTGCTTCATTGGATACCTTCTTTTCTATGGTGCCAACTTTATTTTTATGCATGTCACAATATGGCATCCAATTTCATGGGGACCACTTCAAGAAGGCTTCCCACCCTGGATTACTTTTTGTAACCCAGGTGATATATTCATCTTTTGTTCAAGTTTTTGCTTCTGAGTCATTGTAATGTCTGGTAGCTCTCAGCAAAGATAGTACTATATATATATATATATATATATATATATATACACACACACACATACATACACACACACACACACACACACAAAATAGCCATTTGAAAAGAAAGAATTGATTTTTGATTTCAAGACATTTCATGAAAATGAAAATAATTATCTTGGAACATAACCAGAATAATAGTGAAATAAAATAGTCTGGAGATGATTAGAGCAAAAGAGGCAGTTTGTAGTAATGAAATCATTATTAACAACAATAATGATGATAACTGAATTATTAGTATTGTTATTAGTAGTTATAGTTAAGTTGAAGGCATTACCAATGCTATTAGAGAGGTGGTATTTGAACTTGAAGGCTTAATTTACATGACCCGACATCATATCTGCCTAATTGAAGTGAATGCTTTGCCAAATGTATGATTTTGTGTGGCGCTATATCATTTCTTTATAAAATCTCTGAAAGTTTATAAAAATATTAACAATATGCATAAAGATCTTTTTCCTTTCAAACTGAATAATCAAAATCTGAGGGAAAAAAAAAATTCCAGTCTAAACCTTGAGTCATTGAGGCTATTAAAAGCATCATTGCATAAAATTATCATTAATTCAAGTAAATTTGTTCAAATCTTCTAAAATTATTAACATTTCATCTTTTAGTTTCAATTCCTGATTCACATTGAAAGATTTGAAAATAACTTTGAAGAAAAGCAAATGATCTTTGATTTGAGTACTTTAGCTTCATGATTTTAGTTAATTTTTTTAGGAATCATAATAAAAAGGAATAAAGAAATGGAATAACATTGATAAATTCTATTTTCATTTTTTTTTTTTTTTTTTTTTCAATAGTGAAAATCTTTTGTATTTTTCTAACTTTGATTTATCCTTCCATGAAATCAATGCCTCATTTTTAAAAACTTGTTGATAGGAATAAGATGATAAAATAAAATGTTATATTTTACCAAAAAATAAGTAGAAAATCATTTTTAAAAATATCAGATTTTACAAGTGTTTAAGAATTGTAGTTTAAATGAATTGTTATTTCAGTCTGTAATTTGTTTTTAGGTTTGATTAACACTTAAAAGTTGACCCATTTTCTTATCAAAATTTATGATAAAGCGAAAAGAAAATCCAATAGAAAGAGAAAAATAGAATTCAATAAAAGCAAATAACCTCCTCAAAAATTTGAAATGGGAAAATTAGTCCTATTAAATTTATCAGATGATAGATCATCTAATTATACACGGAATTCATAGGCATGTGACAAAAAAAGATAATAGTTAAGAAATAAGTTAGCATTAGGTAAAAAAAAAAGGAGAGAAACAGAAGGACCCATGTAAGTGAAGTGCATCCAATAACATTCTTGCAACAATTGTACATGAAAAAAAAATGATTTGGATTTTCTAAAACAATGTCATATATCCCTGAAAGGTCCATGTAAGCCCCTTTTAAGTTGCAAGGCCCAAGAAGGCTTATGGATCTTTATGGCTCTACAAATCTATTGTAATGAAAAAAAAATATTTTTGAGAATTATTATCATATTTGTATGATGAAATATATAAATAAATATATATATATATATAAATAAATAAATATATATATATATAAATAAATAAATATATATATATATATAAATAAATAAATATATATATATAAATAAATAAATATATATATATAAATAAATAAATATATATATATATATAAAATATTTTTTGCAATTCATCTACAGGCCTGTTTCAGTCAGGATCGAACGTGAACCGGCTGAATGGCAGTCCGACGTCCTACCAACTGACCTACTTTATCAGCAGGGGCTTTGTCTTGTAGCAGTTTATCCCCTCTCAAAAGCTGTTCGTTTTATTCACTTTAATTTATTTAGTAATTTTATCTCTTAGCTCTTCAAACAAGTTGAATTTTTCTCTCTAATATTTTAACGTATCTATCACAATTTCCTACTCCTCAGTTTGTTGCTTTTCTGTACGTAGGTAATATTGCTACCCGATCAAATTTGTATTTTTCTTTTTTTTTTCATGTTTCCTAGTAAAATAATTGAAAGCGTTCTTATAAACAGTGTTTAACCAATTAAATTTCCTGTCTGACATTTTGACTGTTTTGTATTCTTGTAACACAAACATGATTTATAGTAATATAATTTGCAAATCGATGTAGCACATTTTATCTAGGATGAATTGGTTTTTGTTTGGTTTTGTTGGGTTGGGATTTTATATCTGTTCTGGGGTATTATCACCCCTATATCCAAGACGACATGGATTCGTCCGGCTAATACATAAGCCGGTCTGTT
>JAUZSX010096139.1:0-18527 GCA_034780655.1 Idiosepius hallami
GAGCAGGTTACCCCCGTAGTTTGAATAAAGGGTTGAGTTCGAAATTCTGTAATTCCCGATTACGACGAGAAGGTTCCTGAGATCGATCACCTGAAGAAGGCTGAAGGGTTAATCGGCCGAAATGTTGTGAATATAGCAATGATAAGGATGAGGACAACAGTCCGAATAATACTTGATATATTTTACTCCAAAAAATCTTACATTTTTTAAGACACTTTTTTGTAATTGCGTATCTTTATTTTAGCAAACTCAACATAAAAATCAACAATAAAGACTTATATTGATTTTTTTAGTTGGTGGGGGGGGTATTAGGTGGATCCAAAGAACTCTCTATCAAATCCTGGAGTTGATCCAGATCAATAAAAAAAACAAAACAAAACACAAGCCAAAAAAAAAAAAAAATTTATTGATAAAATTTAAAAAAATCAAAAAAACAAAAAAAAAAAAAATATCTCAGTTTTTCTCATTGAATTTAGAAATTTCCTGCATAATATTTTGTATATGATAAGTGTCGGATATCGCATGGGCAAACTGAGCAATCTGTCAATCGGACTTTGTTATACAAATGGCTATCTGACTACTGGACACATTTAAGCCTATATGCAAAGATCACCAGCTACACAGCCTCTATCTGTGGCATAACTGAAAAAATGGAGGAAGGGGGCCTATTGTATTTCCTACCTGAGGGCCCATAACACTTATTCCCCCCCCCGGTATATAGCAAAGGTGGGATGTGGAAGGTTAGTCTACCCCAGGTGGCACATGCTAAGAAGGGGCAGCATATATGTAAGAGTCCTGTAATAAGATGAAAGTCTAGGACTAATGTAGCAACAGTGTAAAATTAGATCCTTGATTGTAGTTCCATAAAAATCTTTGGTTTTCTTTGTAGACAAAGCCTGAATATGTGTACAAGTTCTGTAATAAGATGAAGGTCTAGGACTAATAGCAGGAGTTTATTATTAGATCCTTGAGTATAGTTCCATGAGAATTAATATTTTGAGGTTTTTTTTAAATTTTGAAGTTCAACAGATCTTAGCAGCCAATGTGTGTGTGTATGTGCGGGAGGAATTTTACGACCACCCATGGCAGCAAAAATAGTTGCTACACCATTGGATACAATTAAAGCATAGAGATTTTTATGGGGACTCTGACTCCAAATCTTACTGCCGCCTTGTAGTCTTCTTTCGGAAAAGGGTTAACCTGTGCAGGGCTAACAACCCTGCCAAGAAAATACAAAAATGGTACAAGTTTGACTCAATAAGTCAACTCTACGCTCGCCGAACAAAGGAACTAAAATATCTAAGATAATTAATCACTATTCAAATAATTTGAACTTCTATTCTTATCTTTATTGCTTGGCCAGATTTGTGATATCAGTCTTTATTATTATAATTAGTCAAGTTATTTAGACTTCTACTCTCACCTTCATTGGTAGCTGACATGCTCTTTGGCAATCTTCAGGTATTATTTTAACAGAGGAACTTTCCATGTTGAACTAATGATAACCAAAAGAAAGCTGAAGGCCACATGGCTGGCGACAACAAAGATGAGAGTAGAAGTGCAAAATAACTCGAACAATGATAATACTGTTGTCATTATTACAATGTGATTGATTTCATGTCGTTTCTTAAGGTCACCCAAGAAAACTTAATCAATCACTTTAATTAATGCTGCAATTTCAATTTCAATGGAATCTTTATGTAACAAAAATTGGGTTGCAAATTACAATTGCAAACGCCATTTTTATCATTTTCATTTATAAATTAGAAAAAATTAAAAAAAAAATAAACCAAGAGAATAAGAAAATGAAAAAAAAGAAAAATATGATGAAACTTTTGGATCCATAGAAGGGGAAATTCAATCAAGCATGAAGTTTATTTGTTTAAAGTTTCAAACCACATTGTTAACCAAGAACGAAAATGAGCATAGAGGTCAGGGGTTATGAACAAGCCGGCTAAATCTCTGGCTTGAAGAGTGAATGACTATTTATCGAATTGACATGAATCATATTATGAAAGAAGATCAGATTGACTGATTGAAATGGCTTTCAGTTTTATGTTTACAGGGGGAAGCACACTTGGGACAGTGGTTAGGAAATCACACTCTGGAATCATGTGTGTGTGTGTGTGTCTCAGCATAATGACCTCTAGAGGTATTGCCTGCTTAACCACTGAACACGCAAGATTCAATATTTGTAATCAGAGTTGCCCTTCACCTAGATGAGTTACTCTCCTGAGTTAATGAGCCCCCATCTGCCCGAGGCAGATAAAGGTAGATAGAATAGTTTTGACTAGGATTTGAACTCACATAATACGATTCCATAGTCCAAGCTTCAAAATTTGTAATCAATGTTGCCCTTCACCTAGATGAGCTACTCTCCTGAGTTAATGCAGCTCCATCTGCCCATGGTAGCTAAAGGTAGATAGAATGGTTTTGACTAGGATTTGAACTCACATAATACGATTCCGTAGTCAGAGCTTTTACCAATGATCAACTCTGGCCCCCCTGCTCCAACCATCCAGAGCTACGCAGCTATATTTTTCTTGAAAAGGAATCGGGACAAAGCAGGTTAAGGCAGCTCCAACCATTAAATTCCCCGTCTATTTTAAATGGTGAGCTTCAAAGGAATTTTGATATCTACTTGGGCAAGCACAACCCCAAGTTAGGCACAAGGCTAGTTTTATGTGCTCATTGTCTCGTTGGGAATTCATATGGTCAATACCAACCTCTAGATATCAGTGATTCTCAAACTTTTCTTCCTCCTGCACCCCTAACCAAATTTTAACACTGAGATCGCCCACCCTACAATATAAACTTTGTTTAATGATAAAGGATGTGGAATCATACTAAATTTTATCAAAATAAGATTATTATTTCACTTTCTAATATAACAATATGTAAAAAAAAAAGAGAGATGATTGCTATATGTAAACAAGTACTGCAATACGATGAAAGTTTAGGACTAATAGTAGGAGTCTAAAATTAGATCCTTGATTATAGTTCCTAGAAAATAACCATTTGGAGGTCTTTTTGGAATTTTGAATGTTAAGTGGTTTACCAGGGAAAAAAAATTCTTATGATTGCACCCAGGTGGCAAAAACAGTTAAGGTTCATTCGCTTCTGAAAAAACAAACTTGGATTTCTTCTTTTATTCTTCATGGTTTAATTACGAATTTCTTCAAAACAAAACCCTTCTTATGTTGAAATAGAGGATAATTATGATGTCTGGATATGTCAAAAGGTAAAAAAAAAAAAAAAATCTTGGAGAACATCTGTAAAGTGAGGGGTAGAGAAAGAGAGACAGAGAGAGAGAAAAAAAAAAGCACCCCCCCAAAAAAAAACTGGTTCACGCTCTGATACAATCATCAATTGTTCCGGCACCCGTGCCCCTCCGTCAGCTTCTCTGAGTAGACGGAATCCGCTTTCCCCCTACCTGCACTCCCGTACGTACGACTAGAATCTTTGTTATCTATTCTTCGCATTTCCTTCCTCTTTTTCACCAGACTCATTCAAGTCAAACGGGGAATAACTTTTACTTCTCTACGCCGTGCGTGTCGTATGAGACACGGAGAATTTGTAAAAAGTTTATTCTATGAAACTTGATCCATTTTTGTCTTTTTTTTTGTCTCTTTTTTTTTTCTTTATTATTTCTTTCTTTTCTTTTTTTCTTCATTTCTTTTCTTTTTTTCTTCTTTTTTATTTATTTATTATTTCTTTCTTTTCTTTTATTTCTTCATTTCTTTTCTTTTTTTTCGTCTTTTTATTTATTTATTATTTCTTTCTTTTCTTTTTTTCTTCATTTCTTTTCTTTTTTTTCGTCTTTTTATTTATCTATTATTTCTTTTTTTCTTTTCATTTTTTTCTTTTATTTTCAATCTTTATTTTCTTTCTTTTTTATTTTCTGTCTTTCTTTTTTTCTTTTTACTTTTTTCTGTTCTTCTTTTTTTTCTTTCTTCGTTTTTCTTTCTTTTTATTCTTTTTCTTTCTTTGTTTTCTTCTTCTTTTTTTCTTTCTTCGTTTTTCTTTCTTTTCTTTTCTTTCTTTCATTTTCCCTAAGTTTTCTTAATTTAGATTCAATTTTCATATGCCCCCTCCCCCCTCTGACACTTTTTTATTCATTTGTTTATTTATTCATTCTTTTTCTTTCTTTCTTTCTTTCTATTTTTTTTTTAAATAAAAATCTATTTCCTATGTATTTCTTTTGGTCGGCATTCATATCAAAAAGACCTCCAGGAACACGGCATTATTTTTATCTAACTTTTACAATTGAATGTTGCACTCTGATGTGATATTCAAGATGAACAGTTTTATAAATGTGTCGTTTCCTCTCTAATCTTCATTTTTTTTCTTTCTTTCCTTTCTTTTTTTGGTTTTTTTTTCATCATTTGACGTATGCATCATCATCATCCTCATCATCTGCTGCTTTTATTCAAAACCAATGTCTCAATCCATTTTTGTTAAAACTTTTTCATTGTCTTCTTATTCTTAAGATCTTCCTATTTTACGTCATGTCTATAATTATATATCTAACTGGTTATTTACTGATACTTAAGAAATGGGCAGCATCGGTTGAGCATTGGTAAAAGCTTGGGCTATAAAATCGTATTACGCGAGTTCAAATCCCAGTCAAAGCCATTACTTTCACTTCAGCAGCCTCGAGCAGAGAGGGCTCGTTAACTCGGGAGAGCAGCTCATCTAGGTAAAGGGTAACACTGAATTCAAAAAACCCGGGCAAGAGCACATAAAAATGGCCTCGTGCCAAACTTGGGTTGGTGCTCACCAAGTAAATATAATAACTCTAACTTCAGATACAGAAGCTGTATTCCAATCTTGTTCTAGTGGACTGTTATTTTTATAGATCCACAGCAGTTGTAATCTTAGCATGAAGAGTGATGTGCTAGCATCATTATGATATAAGGGATTCCATTACATAGTCAAAAACAATGAGGAGATATTTAAAAGCAGAAGTCCACTTGGGACATTGGATAGTCAGTCAGATTTCAGGATCATGATACAAGAGTTCAAATGCTACTTGTTTGCCCTCAGGGACTAAAACCCTTAGGAAAGGTCTTAATGCCAAAATTCCCTCCAGCTATGGATCAAATTGTACATATTATGTTATTCCAAGAAATTATGCATTTACGAAAAGAACTTTTATAGAGATGTTGTCTCTTGTTTGAGATTGCCAGGGGACGGTCATTCAACGTTTTCCTGTGTTTTAAAGGGGAGAGAAATCAGTTTTAGGCAGAGAGGAAGAGAATGCTTAGGCAGGTAACATCACAAAAAAAATCATGTTGTATCCAACTTTTGTATAAATTCTGAGAAAACTAGAAGAAAGGAGGCACACCTCTCCTCAACTATGGAAAGTGTCAGAGATTGATATTGTTTTTAGATCTAAACTTTTGTATATTGAAAACTAACGAAAAGTAGCTTTCTTTTGACATTTTTAGATTTAATAATATGAAAATAAAATTTTAATTTTGATTCCAACCTGTTTATTGGTAAACATTGCAAAGTACTGTATCACTGGTTATTTACTGGTACTTAAAAATCAAAATAGCAGTTGATGTTGTAACAAGGCATATTGCTGGTTGGTTGGGAAATGCCATAGAAGTTGAATACATTTTTTAGTTCTATGACATATCACTACCAACTCGCAATGTGCTTTGTTACAATGTGGTTTTGTCTTGTTTTATGGCATATCAACCTTTTTAGAATTGGTAATGTATTAATTAACTAATTAAAATTAAAGTCAATAAAATTCCCTTTGAATTAATCCCCTTGGGTAAGGAATTAATTTCTTCATTCTTTTCAGTAATGAATTCTTTGATGGTTCTGTTACTGTTTTTCTAATGATTCATGAAAAAAATATCTTTTTAGAAAAAAATTCAATATTAAATGATTTTAAAAAGAGATCTGACAGCAGTGCCTTTGCTTGCAAAATTGCACCCTGTCACTCACAGAATGTGGCTTGCCGACCCCCACCAACATACTTAAGGCTTCTACCAAAGATTATATATATATATATATATATATATATAATCTAAGTTTCTTATTAAGACACTTGACCCTACAACTAATATATATATATATATATATATATATATATATATATTCTAGAAGTATTGCCTGGCGCCAGCGACTAGCCAATATTTTTTTTTCAAAAGCGCTTTGTGTTTGATAATGAATTATTTTTTTACTTGTTTTTTTATTCAAAAACAGTTCTTCATATCTTCTACATGTTTAATTTTTTAAAGCAAGAATCACCACTTCTAAAATGCTAAAATTATTTATACAGTCAAGTTGCATTGGAAACACCGGTTCATGTCACATCACCAAAGTTAAACAACATTGAGCCTGGCCAGTAGTTAGATGGGTCACCATTTAAAAATACCAGTGTTCACAGTTCAATTTCATATTTTCTTCTGGAAATATAGCACCTACTTGATCTAGCCACGCGTATGCCTATAAATTCAAAACCGGATGTAGAACCGGTTCAAATGTGATGATTAAAGTTTTGATAGTAGATTAGATGGAGATAGAGAGATATATAGAGAGACACGGGTTGATAGATATATATTTCAACATACAAGTATGCTAATAATTTTCCAATTAGTTTTAAGAATTTTGTAAATCTTTTTTCATTATAAGAGATCTGTGAAGTCAAAAAGAATTGCAGCCCCAAGGAAACTTGCAGCTCCCACACAATTGCATAGTCTGTGGGGGGCCCTAATTTGCAGTAAAACAAAAAAAAAACTTTGACTCAGCTCCTAAAACTTCAATGTTTTTTTTTTTTTCCTTTAAAGACAATCTTTTTTTCTTTTTATGTTTTTTGTAAAACATATTGTTTCATCAAGAGAAAAACATATTGTTTCATCAAGAGAAAGGTTTTGTTAATTCGATTAAAAAGCTTACAAATCATATTTTAATTATTTAGACTAACAGCATTTTTCAATTTATTCTGAATTTCCTGTTGACATCAATTAAGAAACAAAAAATTTATCTATGTAATATTTGCATACAATGTTGGTTTCTTTTTTTTTTGTTTTTGTTGTTTTTTGTCTTTTTCTTTTTATTAAATTTTCATAAGAAATAATAAGCAGTGAATATCACTGGCATTATCTTTGACAGGATAATTACAAGCGCTCAAACATTTTGAACATTACAAACAAACAAGACATAAACTATTGAGAGAAGGAAGCAAGGAAAGAAGGAAGAGAGAGAGAGAGGCAGAAAGAGAGAAAGAGAGAGAGGGGTAGAAAGAAAGAGAGAGAGAGAGGCAGAAACATAGAAAGAGAGAGGGACAGAAGGACAGAAACAGAGAGAGACAAAGAGAGACAAAGTGGAAAAACTTCAATTATAAATAAGACCTTAAAATCCTGATGATAGAAAGAAAGAGATGGAAGATAAAATGAGGAAAGAAGAAAGAAAACAGAAAATCTGCCCTTGGCTCCAAACCATTCTTCAAAATGAATGAATATGCAAATTCAATATTCTTATAACCAGCCTTTCAGTAGAATTCATATTTAACCAAAAACCAGGATTTTTTTTTATTTATTTTGAACAATGAAAGAAAAAAGAGATCAGAAATTCAGAGAAAGATAGAGAAAGAATATAAAAAACCTATTTAAAGAATTTGAAAAATTGTGTTAGAGAGAGAAAGAGAGGAAGAGAGAGTGAAAGGGAAAAGAGAGAGAGAGGAAGAGAGAGTGAAAGGGAAAAGAGAGAGAGAGAGTGAAAGGGAAAAGAGAGAGAGGAAGAGAGAGTGAGAAAGTGAAAAGAGAGAGAGAGGGAGAGAGAGTGAAAGGGAAAGAGAGAGAGAGAGGAAGAGAGAGTGAAAGGGAAAAGAGAGAGAGAAGGAGAGAGGGTGAAAGGGAAGAGAGAGAGAGAGGAAGAGAGAGTGAAAGGGAAGAGAGAGAGAGAGAGGAAGAGAGAGAAAGTGAAAGAGAGGAAAATATAATGAGAGAGGAAGAGAGAGAGAAAAGGAAAAAAGAGAAAGAAAAAAAGAGAGAAAGAAAGAGAGAGGTAAAGAGAGAAAAAATAAAGAGAGAGAGGAAGAGAAAAGAGAGAGAAAGAAAGAGAGAAAGTGAAAGAGAGAAAAATAAAGAAAGAGAAGAAGAAGAAAAGAGAGAAAGAGAGAGAAAAAAAGAGATAAAGAAAGAGAGAAAGGGAGAAAAAATAAAGAGAGTGAGAGAGAGAGAGAGGAAGAGAGAGAGAGAGAGGAAGAGAGAGAGGAAGATAGAGAGAGAGAGAAAATGTAGGAAGGTCACTAAGTGAGTGAGTATGCAAATCAACTTTTGAGAATTGAGTGTGACATTTCTTAATTACATTCTAATTCATCCTGACACTCCAAAGTAGTCGACTGATTTTGTTAAGTGTTTAGTCGAACAGTCAACAAATTACACATGGCACTCCAATGGCCTCCAACATGCATTGGACTACCAATCGACACTTTCAGGGGTCATTACAACTCACTAACCAATAGGTCACAGCATATTCTCACAGACTGAGTAGCAGTCAATGGGAGGTGAAGTCGAACTACAAATTTTAAATCCCCCTCCCTGAGTTATCAGTAACTGCTTAAGACAAAACCAGAAATAAATACATTAAAAAGGATTTATAAAATCCTTCAAAATATTTGGATGCTTGTTAATTTCTCTTTAAAAAAAAATTACAATTAACAAACTTTGTCTTTCTTTAACTTTATGATATCATAGCTCTTTGCTGTGGTTTAGGACAATCAGCCATTTAGCTTATTTAATGCTGATGATAATCATTTTAAGGTATATCAATCTTTTTTGATCATTTCAAGCCTAAAACAACCATTTTATGCCATATCAAACTTTTTTGGTCATTTATTACAAAGAATAATCAGTTTATGGCATGTTAACCTTTTTTGGTCATTTAATGCCAAGAACAATCATTTTATCACATGTCAACCCTTTTTTGATCATTTCAAGCCTAAAACAATCATTTTATGGCATATCAAACTTTTTTGGTCATTTAATGCCAAGAACAGTGATTTCATGGAATATGAATCTTTTTCAGTGATTTAATGCAGAGAGCAATCATTTTATGGTATATTAACCCTTTTTGGTCATTTAATACAGATAGCAACAATTTTTATTGTGATTTTAGCATTTCTTTTAATTCTTTACTTATTAGTAGGGCTGTGATAATATACTTTTATTAAAGATATTCTTGTCACAGACTTGACTATTTTGTGATTTTACCATTCCTTTTAAATATTTACTTATTGGTAGGGACATGACAACTTACTTTTATTAAACACATTCTTAACTAGGGATCAGACAAGCATATTCTTAAAAAAAAAAAGAATATTGTCACAGCCCTACTTACCACACAAAGTTAGCTCTAAAAAAAATTATGTTTTTCTAAAAAACATTTTAAATTGTAAATAAATCTGAATGGCATGGAATTTGCTTCTGATCTATTTATAATAAATATGTGAATGTAAATTTTTTGGTAAGCCAACTGCTTTATTTTTTTTTTTAAATAGAACCATCAGTTTCTGAAGATGAAATTGGGGGGGGATGGTGGCTTTTGTTTTTTTTTCATCTGTTGTAAAAATCTATCAAGAGTAATTTAAGAATCCCTTTTTAGCATCTCCAAAAATTATCAGTGTTGTAAAAAAAAAAAAAAGACAAGGACTTCCTTTATAATCTTGGAAAAATAATTATGATTTGCTAAGTAGAAAAAAAAAAAAAGAGAGAGAGAGAGAGAGAAATGTGGAGGGTTAAGGGGTGTGTGTGTGGAGAATTATCTGTGGCGGGAGGAACAAAATCCAAAATTGGAAAGAATAGATAGAGATTTTGTATGGGCAGAACCCACCCCCCACAAAAACAAACAAACAAACAAAAAATTGAACCAAAGAAAAAAAAACTTCTTTTTTTTATTTATTGAAATGTTGGATTATAGCATTTTACTTATTTAAGCATTGCATATTTAAAAAAAACGAATGGACAAACAAACAAACAAGTCAGAGAGTTGAAATATGGAAAATAGATATTATTATTATAGAAAAATAAACAACAATGAATAGATGCAAATAAAGGCTACATGTCAGATATAGAAGTCAAGAAAAAAAAATGATGGTTAAAAAAGAAGATAAAAAAATTACAAGGGAAGACATAATTATGAAAGAAAATATTTTTGTATCATTGTTCAAAGCTGATTGCATATATCCATTGTGTAAATGAAAATTTCGGATTTGATTACTTTATATTGCCAGTGAGAGGAGGAGGAGGAATAGCCAAAAAAAAAAAGAAAAAAAAGAAGACAGTTTGGTTTGGAAAAAAAAATTACAAAACATTCAAAAATATAGTTCTAAACTTTTGCCTTTGTTTTGTCTCTCTCTTCACAGTTATGTACATGGAAAAGAAAAGAAAATGCAAATAACCATGCAATTGAATGTGTTCTAGATCTATAAAAATACTAGTAGATCTACTCCTCATTCACACTTGGGGAAGTCCACTTGCAAAAGTGGATAAACAGTCGTACTTTGAAATCATAATATACGAGTTTGGATCCAAGTCATTCTGTTTACATTCACAATTGGACTAATACTCTTGGGAAAGATAGGAATATCCTCAGACCCCTTCCAGATATTGATTAAATAGTCGATGCTATGCTATTAAATAAAAAAAATGTGGACAAATAACGTTTATCAAAAATGGTCTTTATCCACATTGAATGATTTTAAAAAGTTGGTTTGCCATAAAGCAAAATAAATTCCTTATTTTCTGGACTCCAATTCTGTTAAATACGACTGATAAAAGACTTAATGATTGACTTTTATATAAAGTAAATTCAATGATTGACTTTTATATAAAAAATAGATTTAATGATTGACTTCTATATAAAAAAAATAGATTTAATGATTGACTTCTATATAAAAAAAATAGATTTAATGATTGACTTTTATATAAAAAAATAGATTTAATGATTGACCTCTATATAAAAAAATAGATTTAATGATTAACTTTTATATAAAAAAATAGATTTAATGATTGACTTTTATATAAAAAAATAGATTTAATGATTGACTTTTATATAAAAAAATAGATTTAATGATTGACTTCTACATAGAAAAATAGATTTAATGATTGACTTCTATATAAAAAAATAGATTTAATGATTGACTTTTATATAAAAATTTTATTGACTTTTATATAAAGAAAAAATATCCTTGGCTGAGTTTTTAAAATTTTTTTTCAGTTTCAGTCAATGTTTAAAGTCAACCAAACTTTATAGTAGACAAAGATGCCCCTAATTTTAAGATATTACAAAAATTAAAAAAAAAAAAGCAAACAAATTTTTATAATAAAATTAAAGAGAAATTAATCCAAAATAATAACAGATCCAAGGAATATTTTTGTCAACAGCAGTAAAATTTCAGGCAAAGAGTTACATCCATAATAATAATAATAATAATAATAATTTCACATGAATAACCTTATGTCCTTTCAGTACAGAAATCTGGCAATAACTAAAAACTAATCATTTTCTAGCCAGTTTGATGTGCTCACATATTTCCGGACTATGTGTATTCAGTATGGAGCTTCATCAGGATGAGTTACTCTCTTTGAGTTGATAAGACCTATCAACTCAAAGAGAGTAACTCAGTACCCAAGTTTTTTTTATTCAGTCTGTTCCTTTTACCTAGATGAGTTAATCTCCCAAGTTAATGAGCCTCATCCACCTGAGGCAGATAAAAGTGAATATAATTGTTTTGAATTGGATTTGAACTCATTATAAGATTCCAGAGTCCAAAATTTGTACTCCTTTGTTTCACCTTCACATCAAAGGAACCAATGTGGCATTGAAAAAAGAATGCACATCTTTTGGAGAATGGTAGGATGCAATTTAAAAATAACAAAACAATCTCCTCATCATTAAATAATCCAAAGAGGGTTGATATGCTGGGAAAATAAATCAACTAATCAATCTCTTCAACATTAAATAAACCCAAAAGGGTTTATTTGCTGGGAAAATAAACCATCCAATCAATCAATCAATCAACCAAACAATCTCTTCAGTATTAAATAACACAAGAGGGTTGATATGCTGTTAAAATAAAACATCCAATCAATCAACCAAACAATCTCTTCAGTATTAAATAACACAAGAGGGTTGATATGCTGCTAAAATAAACCATCCAATCAATCAATCAACCAAACAATCTCTTCAACATTAAATAACCTAAGAGGGTTGACATGCTGATAACATTAACCAACCAATAAACCAATCTACCAAACAATTATTCCAGCATTAAATAACCCAAAGGGGTTGATATGCTGATAAAATAAACCATCCAATCAATCAATAAAATCTAGAAAACAGTCCTTATTCATGTGAAAGTATTTGTCTATTAGTTGTCAGTTAAAAGAAGCATAGATGAGTAACTCCTACCCCCCCGTACAAGTAGGACTCCTGAGAGGAGATTGCTCTATACACCTATTCATTAGGACCACAGAGAGAGCATATTAAATCCAATAAAAGTTTTTGTTCTTCATGAATTTCTTTCCTTGTATTAAAACTCTTCAGATAACAAATGTTTCTAATTATTCTTTATCTTAGAGTAGAATAGACAAAATAATCCAGGCTAATGATTTTTTTTTAGAACTGCAATCCGTCTCTCTATGGCACTAATTGCAATACAAATGCTTCATGTTGGTATCATACAATAGCTCCATTAGTAAATTTATTAGTAAATATTTACTCGTAATCTTCGCCCATGAAATATTTTGTTGGTTTTAAAAAGTCTAAAACACTGTGGATTAGTTTGGAATTACAAAAGCAGCCATACAAGGGGTTTTTTTGTTCATCTTTTTTTCTTTTCTCCTCATCTTTTTTCAGGCATAAAGTCATTCTTTATCACTTTCAAATTGAACATTTTATGAGTCATATTTTGTAAAAGAAGTCTTGTATTACTATATGTTAATAAAAGATGTTCCTATAGCCAAAGAGGATCCTATAGCCATGGGACCAAAGGTGATCCTATAGCCATGTGACAAAATGGGGTCCTATAGCTATGAGACCAAAGGGAATCCTATAGCCATGTTACAAAAGGGGGTCCTATAGTCATGGCACCAAAGGGGTTCTTTTAGGCATGGGACCAAAGGAGCTTCTATAGCCATGTAGTTAAAGAGGTTTCTCATCCCTAAAAACACATTAAATATTCATATTGCTCATTATTTATATTATTTGGATTTCTACTCTCATCTTCATCATTATCTTTACAATAATTCCACAGAGATTCCTTAAATGACTTTTTAATTAAAGTTTTAATTCTACTTTTATCAAATATTATATATAAAAATATATGTTAACAAAAGTCCATGTGAGTTATATTTTGTTAACGTAGGCAGCAACGGTGGAGCATTGGTAAAAGCTCAGGCTCTGGAATTGTATTACGCGAGTTCAAATCCCAGTGAAAACCATTAATTTGACTTCAGCAACCTCGGACAGATCGGGCTCGTTAACTCAGGAGAGCAGCTCATCTAGGTGAAGAGTAACACCGAATGTAAAAAGCCCAGGTAAGAGCACATAAAAATAGCCTTGTGCTAAACTTGGGTTGTTGCTCACCAAGTCAATATAATAATATTTTTGTTAACATGCAGAACCGTGTTTAGGAGAAGCTGAACCCACTATAGTTAAGCTCTCTTTGGGTGCAAGGGCAACGCCATTGTTTCCCGGACTATTAACAATTCATTATGGAATATGGAGAGCTGTAATATACAGAGTAGGCCAAAAGTAGGTATACTGTTATGAAAAGTAGGAAAATGTTCAAAAGTAGGTTTATTTTTAAATTCCAAAATGCTAAAATAATCTTAAACAGAAACTGTTCAATCCTTTAACTGTTCAAAATGTCCTCCACCACCAACATTGCAACATTCTTCACAGCTAGAAAAACATGAAACATTTATAAGGCATATAAAACAGATGGGGCTCGTTAATTCAGGAAAGCAACTTATTTAGGTGAAGGGTGATACTGATTTCAAAAAGCCAAGTTATTTAGAGCACTTAAAAATGGCCTAGTGCCTAACTTGGTTAGGTGCTCTACAAAGTAAATATTATATAAAAACGTTTATTTAGGGAAGCAAAAAAAAAAGTTTAATAACTGTATACCTACATTTGGCCCACTCTCAATATAATATATATATATATATATAAACCCTTTTTAAAGCATATAAAAAGGTTAATTTATAGAAGCATATAAAAAGTTTAATAACTGTATACCTACTTTTGGCTAATCCTGAATAAAAAATATATACATAATACATATACCTATATGTGTGTGTATACATATACACATATATATACACACACCATTTTTAAGGCATATAAAAAGGTTTAATAACTGTATACCTACTTTTGGCCCAGCCTCTTTGAAAAGAAGACAATTGCAGAGGAAGAAGAAAAAAAAAAAAGGAAATCTATCTACGGAAACATTAAAGTGAGATAATGGACTGGAGTTATAAAAATAATAGATTCTGTTTTTTTTTCCCAAATATATTTCTATCATAAAGACAATATCTATTTAAAGAATTAAATAAATAAACATAACCTGGAACCAAAAAAAAAATCAATCCTTTTTTTTTTTAAATCTTTTTTTTTATACTCTCCAACCCATCTATCTATTTCCATCTCTCCATTCTCTTTACTCACATTATTTTCTTCTTCTTTTCCTTTTTTTTTTTTCTTTTAAATATTTTTATTGACATAATTTTTCTGACCTAATATCTTTTTTTATCACATGCATGCAATAATCCAATTGGGATTGACAAAGAATTAAAAAAAAAAAAATTAAAAAAAAAAAAACCCAAAAAATGGGAAAGGGTGATAATCAAATTGTTTTATTCTTTTTTTTCTAAGAGGTTTTTTTTTTGTGGTGAAAATATTTTCTCTTTCTTTTTTTTTTTGCATTCTTGTTAAATTTTTTCTTCAGAAAAAACTTTTCTAAATATTATCATTATCGCTGAATTTTTTTTAAAACATTTATCACCCCAACACCATTTTGGTTGTGAAATTCATCATTAAAATAAAAATCTTTTTATCGGCAATTATTGTTCTATAAATATATATTTATCCTCAGAATATAGCTTAGACTTACTTCTTAAATGTACATCATATATATATATATATATATATATGTATATATATATATATGTATATATATACAGACACACGCATACACACACACATATACATACATACATGGGCAGTGACGGTGGAGTATTGGTAAGAGTTTGGGCTCTGAAATCGTATGACGCAAGTTCAAATCCTAGTCAAAACTATTACATTTACTTTAACTGCCTTGGGCAGATGGGACTCGTGAACTTGGGAGAGCAACTCATCTAGGTGAAGAGTAACACTGAATTAAAAAAGCCTGGGTATATAGAGCACGTAAAAATGGCCTTATGCATAATTTGGTTAGGTGCTCTACCAAGTAGATATGATACATATATATATTCAAATTTTGAAGAGTGTACCCTATTCTATATTTTGCTCTAGTCTATTCACACTAACGAGCACTTCTTGCCCATATTGAATATATTATGGAACAATATAAAAACCTAATGGTGAAACATGGGTAGAGAACAATATCTAAATTTAATAAATATCAGGTATTAATATTATGATTCAACACAAAATTTTGCAGAACTTATACTGTCGGAAAGGTGTTTCAATTTTATTAGATCTCATTAGGGACATATAATGTTTTTACAATTCCCAACCCAAAGAGGAATTCAAACCTGCAGACCATGTTGTGCAAAACAATCACTAACAGCTGGCCCACAACACAGTTATGTGCTCAGATTTGGGATTTTCACAGTTTCCCTCCTAATTGTAGCCACATTCTTCCATATAGAATCGAATTTTTTCAATTATCCATTTTTAATACTTATTTGGTGCATTCCAAAATAACACCTATCTAAGAACACTGACAGACACATTAAGTACAACTGTGTGAATTTTCAAGAAAACCAACCCGGCAGTTTTGGAGTCCATAAGAAACAAACTCACACATTGACAAACAATCACACTAACAAAGTTACATTCATACATAAGTTTAGATATAATTTGATGGACTCTGTGTTTTAATCCTGAGTGAAACTTCAGTCCTGCTAATGACTTGCAAAAAAGACAGTAGCTTGATTAAAAAGAAAAGATACCTGCAGTCTAGTCGTTTTTTTTCCTTATTTTTTACTATTTCCTTTCTAGGTTTGTTTTGTGGATTATCAACCTTTCTAAGTCATTTTATGTCGAGAATAATTACTCTTTGATAAACCTTTTATTTTCAAAGATTAAGTTGTTGCTATTTTAATAACAACACTGTTTAGTCAATAGCTGTAAGGGGATATTAGGATCCATACCTTTTCCAAGGGAATTATTCCAATTTTGAGCCCAAATGGAACCAGGATTCGAATTTGCATATTATGATTCCGAAGTTTGACTAGTTACCACTACCCCAAGTGGATTTCCACTCCAATTTTCTGATTAGAGTCTTAAGATCCAAAATGTAAAAAACATTGGGCTAAAAGACTTTGAAGGCAGCCACAAATATATTTACATGCTTACACAAAATCCTTAGAGAACTGCTAAAAATCTATAATTAAAAAAACCGTTTACAATAAAGCTGTATTATTTAAAAAAGAGTATTTTTATTTCACTTTTTAAATAATTTTTCTGCCTGTATAATGTATTTTTTTTTACAAAAGAAAAAACAGAAAAAAAAGAAAGATATATAAAATAAAAAAAGATAAGAAAAAAAACTTTACCGAAATGTGGAAATTTAAAAAATAAAAGAACTTTACTCAATGCTAGAATAAGATCTGCCCTGAAACATTGCAAGATGAACTACAAAAGATCGAATGCGTCAGAAAGCCAACAAAAATAAAAATGCCTTAAATATATATATATACATATATATATATATAATATATACATACCTAGAAAGAGAGAGAGTATATGTGTGTAAATAATGAGGATGGGGTAGAGAATAAAAGCAATAAAGAGAGAGGGAATATACTTCTTTTACTTGACTCATCTTTACTGAATATTGCTTTGGAAGAAAAAAAAAACTATTTTTTTTTTAAATAAAACAAAAAAATATCTCTAAGAAAACTTGTGAAACCATCTCTATTCCTTGAGTCAGGTTATTAGAAAAATAAACGGAAATATTAATAATGAAAACTGAAAAATACCGTGGCACTATGTCGTGATGTTACTTATGAAAAATCTTCAAATATCTTATTTCAATGGGCTTTATGTTCTATGTGCGCCATTTCCTAAGCTTTTCATCATTTCTTTCATTTTATCTCTCTCTCTATCTCTCTCTCTCTCTTTCACCTTTTAAAATTCCTTTCATTTATTTATTCTTTCTTTCTTCCTCTCTTTCTTCCTCTCTAATCTCTAGATCTTCTCTGTCCTCTTTTTTTAATTCTTTCTTTTCTCTTCTTGTTTTTTTCTCTTTTTTTTTTAACAAACATTTTATTTTCTGCTTTGTTTTGCACTGCTCTCTCACTCTATCTTTCTCTCTTTCTCTCCCTAACCTTGACGGCTAGGTTTTTTTCTACTCTTATTATTATGCTGTCCCATAAGTTTGTAAACACCTTGAAATTCTCGCCAATAATAAAAACAACAAAAAGTATTCCTTAAAATAAAGAACATCAGTGTTTACAAACTTTTGGACAACCCAATTATATTTTTAGTCAATTGTCCCAAAAGTTTGTAATCACTTAGAAAATTTACAGAGTAAAAACAAAAATAAGAAAAAAAAATTTCCTCAAAATAAAGACCATAATTTCCAAAAACTTTTCTGCCATCAATTAAAACCACTATGCATGTAGTCAAGATTGAACCTATACACTCCTGATTAATGTCACTTAGAACTTGTATAAACCAACTACAAGGACCACTCTGCCTGCAGTGAGGATTGAACCTATCACCTCCACATGAATGTCACTTAGAACTTATATCTTCAATAACACCATATCATAGACTTCTAAATAAAATCTGATTGATACCTTGCTTGGCTAATAATATAAATTTTGGCTTGTTTGATATCCTAAGCTCATCTTTTTTTTTTTTTTTTCTTCTCAATCAGAAAAAACTTTTACATACTGTCAATTTGGATTTCCTTTACAAAAACTGCTTGGTAGAAAGTTATTTATTTTTCTCTTTTTATTGCTTTTTTTTTCTCTTCCCTTTATTTTTATTTATTTTTGCTATCCTCCTTCCTTTTCCCAATTGTGGTATCTAGACAATTTGCATCTATTCCTACTTTAATATTTGGTGTGGTGTTTATACAGTTTAGATATAAGTAGCAATCCATGCCTGCGTGGTCCCCCTCTGTATGCGAGTCAATTTATCCCACTTAGCTCTAAAAGTCCCTGATGGACGCAAAACAGATTTTTTTCAAGAGTAAACACTATTCAATTTGTGAAATGAACAATACCCTCCACATTTTGGCCAAGTTTCAGAAAAATTGAACGGATGGA
>JAUZSX010096248.1:0-18524 GCA_034780655.1 Idiosepius hallami
ATATAAAGCCCTGGTAAGAGCACGTAAAAATGGCCTTGTGCCAAACTTGGGTTGGTGCTCACCAAGTAAATATCATAATTGTCATCTTTTCTAAGGTTGAACTCCTTTAAACCCTTTATGTCTGGATGGATAATGTAAATTTCAAATAATGGTTTTTATTTTATTTGGCTAAAAATGACAGTTTTTGCCCCATAACTTTTAATCCCTTCATTAGATTTTTCTGAAACTTGGCCAAAATGTGGAAGCAATTGCACCAAATGTAAATCCAGTATTTCTGACTGTGACAAAATTCTGGCGTGCATCCCCCTGGGCTTTTAAGGGGCTAAAAACTCCCAAAAATGACACTTTTTTGCCCTATAACTTTTCTTCTATCCATTAGATTACTCTGAAACTTGGCCAAAATGTGGAGGCAATTGTTCCGAATAATTTTTGTAAAATTCAATTTTTTATTTAAAAAAAAAAAAAGGGGGATTTCATTTTTATTTCGTTCTTGTAATTAATTTTTTCTCATTTTTGAATTCAGGAAGAAATTACTGTGAAAGGAAAAGAAGGTGTTCGGAAGAAAGGAGAACGTAGAGAAAAGGTAAGTGTTGTGGGTGAAACACACTTCAGAATGAACTCTACCAATTACTATAAAAGTGATATATATATCGTGTATATATACATACATACATCGACCACAACAGTAGGTAAATCGATTTTTAAGAACCCCAGCCTTTTTTTTTAATTACATGAAAAGTTGTAAGAGCAAGACTTCAAAGAGGACATACAGTAACGCTGTCACCCTTTCATGTCTACCCTTCAAATCTCTAGAAAATATTTCATTTTTTTTTTTTTTTTTTTTAATAAATTCCAATGAAAAAATTAAATGAAATTTAAACTAGTATTTTTTAATATTTTTAGAAAAATTGAATGTCTAAAATACTTTATAATAAATACAGGATTAATTCTGTTTATTTCTCAACATTTTAATTTTTTAAAAGTAAATTCCAATGAAAAAAGAATGACTGAACTAGTATTTAAAAATATTTTAAATTTCAGTTTGATTATGCTCTTGCTTGGGGTAACTTACAAATGTTTGACTTCAATCATCGATTACTCAGTGATAAAGGTCGAATTCATTTATGGCCAATGCCGCAAGGAATGGACGATCTTTTGAATCCTATTGGAATTCCAGGTAAAATATTTTATTTTATTTTATTAGCAATATATTAATATGCTAGTACATGTGTGTGTATGTCACAAATATTACAGGTAAAATAATTTATTCATTTTATTATCAATATATTAATATGCTAGTACGTGTGTGTGTGTCACAAATATTCCAGGTAAAATAATTTTATTTTATTTTATTATCAATATATTAATATGCCAGTACATGTGTGTGTGTGTCACAAATATTCCAGGTAAAATAATTTTATTTTATTATCAATATATTAATATGCCAGTACATGTGTGTGTCACAAATATTCCAGGTAAAATAATTTTTTCATTTATTTTATTTGCAACTAGCTATACCGTACCATGCGTTGCTGTGGCTCAATTTATTTAAATTGTTTCATTTTGTTTTCTTTTGGGTCCAAAGGGTTAATGATAAAAGAAAATCAAAACAATTATAAAAATGACCAACTTGTTATTCAGAGCCGTTCAATTAGAGAGAATCATATCTTAAAGCCAAAATAGTAAAACTTACATTAGATCCATTTATTTAAAATTAATTCTATTAATTGTATTAATATCTCTAGCAGTTCTCTGTTTTATAATTCATGGTTTAATCTGAACTAATATTCCACTAATTATTCAACACAGGTGATGCCCTTGGAAATTTAAGAAAAACTTACATTAGATCCATTTATTTAAAATTAGTTCTATAAACTGTATTAATATCTCTTGCAGTTCTCTATGTTTTATAAGTCATGATCTGACCTGAACTAATATTCCACTAATTATTCAACACAAGTGATGCCCTTGGAAATTTAAGGAAAACTTATATTAAATCCATTTAAAATTAGTTCTGTTTCATGTAATAAAATCTACAGCAGTTCTCCAAGTTTGTTTTTTAATTCAGGGTCTAATCTGAACTAATATTCCACTATTTTTTCAACGGAAAGACAACCTCATTCTTATTATTTACTTATGTGATCAAAAGGTTATTGTTGATGTTATTTAGAATATTTTCATTCATTTAAAAATCCTTCACAAAACCAATGTCCCTTGTAAATTGAAGAAAAAACTTACAATGGATCCATTTGTTTAGAATTAGTTTTATTGTTTGTAATAATATTTCCAGCAATTCTTCAACTTAGTTTTTTTAATTTATGGTCTGATCTGAAAATTTAGGATAAACTTACATTTGATCCATTTATTTAAAATTAGTTCTATTAATTGTATTAATATCTCTAGCAATTCTCTAAATTTGTTTTTTAGTTTCTGGTCTGATCTGAACTAATATTCCACTATTTTTTTCTACGGAAAGACAATCCGTTCTGATTGTTTGCCTATGTGATCAGAAGGTTCTTGCTGATGTAAGCGGTTCAGGTTTCAACTACCATGGAATTTCCTCTGACTCTGCTAGTCAATATATTAATAATACTCTACTGCATATGAGTGTCACAAATAACAATCATCATCACAAAGAGTAATTAGAGAGAAAAGATGACTTCCTTTAATGACTCTGTACCATGGTGATGATTAAATTTTTTTTTCCAGTTGTCTTTCTGCTATGTCTTTCTATTATTATACGGAGGGGTGCTGGGTCATTCCATTATAACAATGTCTCTTAAATTATTTTTTCAGGTTCAAATCCCAACCAAGATTGTCCGTGTTTAGACATAGAATTTGACAAATTCTCACATTCTGTAACGTTTGATATTGAAAAATTTGATGAATACTGCAGGCGGAATTCCCAAGATGGATATTCTCAGGAAAGTTATGTTGAGGTGAATATTTCAAAAGAATTTTATAAATTTCTGTTGAATTTTATGAAGGCATTGGTAAAAGATTGGAATCTGCAATTATTTTGCACAAGTTAAATTCAATTTTGAATTGTTGAACTTTGGGCTAAAATATAGTCATTTTTTTATAATGAAAAATAAAAATGTATATTTTATTCTAATTTGTAATTTACTATATTTCAGTTCTAAGTTTTAAAATTCAATTTGCAATAATCTTTATAATCCATAAAATGTACAAGAAAAATCCACATTTTATTTTCATCTCTAGTTTACTGCATATTGAACTGTTGAACTTAGAAATATAAAAAAAATTGAAATCTATTAAGTAATCGTTTGTTCACTCTTTATAAATTTATAAGGCCTAAAATAATTATATTTTCTTAAATAAACATTAAAATGCAATTTTAATGTTTTGAATTCCTAATTAAAAAACCTGTTAAAAAAATACCCATAAAATTTAAAAAATTAAATTCTTCAAATTTTAATTTTTAATTTTTTTTCTTGGAACAATTTTTGTTTTGTTTTGTTGTTTTTTTGTTTTTTTTTACTATTACTTTATTTTATTTTTTTCAATTTTCCATATTTGAATTTGTTTTTTGTTTTTTTTTACCATTATTATTATTATTATTATTATTATTATTATTTCATTTCGATTTTGTTTAGCATCGACCCCCTGATGAAAAACAAATGAAACAATTAGAAGAATTAGTAAGTCGTGATCCTCTTTCTGAATTATCAGAACAAGAAAAAGACTTTGTTTGGAAACTCCGGTTAGTGGCACATTTTTTTTTTTTTTTAATACTATTATTAGCTATGTATTAATCTGTTTGACCAAAGTCCATCCAGTGTCACAAATAACAATCATCATTACATATAGTAATTAGAGAGGAACTCTATATATTAATCTGTTTGACCAAAGTCCATCCAGTGTCAAAAATAACAATCATCATCGCATACTGTAATTAGAGAGGAACTTTATATATTAACATGCTTGTCCAAAGTCCATCTGGTGTCATAAATAACAATCATCATCACATACATTAATTAGAAAGGAATTCTATGTATTAATCTGGTTGTCCAACATCCATCTGGTGTCACAAATAACAATCATCATTGCATATAGTAATTAGAGAGGAATAAATTATCTCCCTTTATTTGTTGGCACCGATTGCATAGCATCTGGGCCAATGTGGGTCATACAGCAGGTACTGTACCAGGACAAGTAACAAACCTGCACACGGTGCCCCTGCTACCAATTGTTATACTACACACATTTCTGTGCAATATGATGATAAAAGAATCTAATAATGTTATTAAATGCATCAATCAATCTTTTTGTTCTTTTTTTAGGAATACATGTCTGGTCTTACCACATTCGCTACCAAAGCTGCTGAACTCTGTAAAATGGAATGATAGAGGAGATGTAGCTGAGGTAAGAAGATACAGAAAATCTCTGATATTGTATTGTATTTACTTGGTGAGCACCCCCAAGTTTGGCACAAGGCCATTTTTACTTGCTCTTACCCGGGCTTTTTACATTCAATGTTACCCTTTACCTAGATGAGGATATTATATTTACTTGGTGTGCACCCCCAAGTTTGGCACAAGGCCATTTTTACGTGCTCTTACTTGGGCTTTTTATATTCGGTGTTACCCTTCACCTAGATCAGGATATTATATTTACTTGGTTAGCACCAATCCAAGTTTGGCACAAGGCCATTTTTACGTGCTCTTACCCAGGCTTTTTATATTCGGTGTTACTCTTCACCTAGATGAGATTGTCTCCCGAGTTAATGAGCCCCATATGTCCGAGGCAGCTGAAGTGGAATGTAATGGTTTTGACTGGGATTTGAACTCGCGTAATTCGATTCCAGAATCCGAGCTTTTACCAACGCTCCACCGTCGATGCCTTTGACTATATGTATACATAAATATGCAAATATCGAGGAAGACAGGCGGAAAGAAAAATGGATTGATAGATTCATATTTCAAGTGTGATAATGATTTTCTGATTAATCAAAGCAATGAATTATATTGGTATTTTTTTGCAAAACAATCTGTGAAGTTTAGGAGCCTTGCGGCCCTTAGAGAGCTTACGGCCCCATCACAATTGTGGCGTCTGCAGTGGCACTAAGCATAGCTCTCACTATGTGTGTGTGTTTTATGCTTATTTATTTGGGGTTTTTTTGCGTGTTTTTTTGTGTATGTGTGAGCATGTGTGTCCCTGTATGTCAAGGTATACATAATCATGTATGTCAATAATAGTTTTTTTCTGGTAACAGCTTCAAACTTTCGTCTTTGAAGTTGTTTTTTTTTTAATGTGGGGAGGCGGGGTTTTGGATGAAAATCTGTTGTCCAGCTTTGGCAAGATTATTATTTTAACAAAGATTTTCTTATAAGATAAATATTTATCTATTCGACACGTTTTTGGGTTGAATGTCATATATGTTGTATTTTTCTATTTTGTTTTTGCTTAAGCTCTGTTTTTATACAGAGTGTCCCAAAAGTCAGTGAATGGGTTGAATCTAAATAGATTCGTTATTTTTGAATTCCTGGCTGCAATTTAAACCCAATCTAAGACATCAGAACATTTAAAAGGATGTCCAAAAAGTCACTGAAGGGTTTTCAACTTAAATAGATTCTTTATTTTTCAATTCCTTGCTGCAATTTTAACCCAATCAGACTAAGATATTAAGAAATTTAAAAGGATGTCCCAAAAGTCAGTGAAGGGTTTTCAACTTAAATCCTTGCTGCAACTTTAACTCAATCTGACTACGATATCTGGAAATTTAAAAAAAGAATTCAAAATGCTAACAAACTTTTGTAACTTAAAGGTGAAAACGACACACGTGGTGTGGAACAAAACGTAGTAACACAATAAACACACACTACCAGTCCTCAATAATTTCCCAACCACCTGTCCTCGTGTTCGTCAAAATGACCTGTTTATATACAGAGAAGTACCACTTCATCTGCATACGAACAACAGGAATTTGCTTTAGTAGGACAATATTTTAAAAGACCAAAATCATGGGCGCTGTTATTCGTATTTTCCAGGTTGACCCCTAAGAAATTGCACACAGTAGTAATAAAATATTTTTGTGACATCTTTTTTTAAGAAAAATAGTGTCTTTTAAATGTCGCCCATTTTCTGTTTCGTATATTTGTGCTCTTTCTAAAACATTATTTATGACAGATTGCAGAATGACTAGATCGAGGTTTAACTCCCTTATATTGTTCTTGATGTTTTCCTTTATTTCTGTCAAGAAGGGAGTTGAACCGCAATCCAAATATTCATTTTGGAAAGAGCGGAAATATGCAGAGCTGAAAATGAGCAACATTTAAATGACATTATTTTTTTATAAATAAACATTGTTTGAATTTGCATTCGTTTTTAAAATAAAGTGGTAGAAATAAGTATAAGACACCCCATAAAAATGTTAATAACTTTTTAAATATGGCAAATTCAGTCGTCAAAATTTGGGTGTAGCTTTCATGTTGCATGAATAATAAACTGTTAAAAAGTTTTTTGATAAGTAAACAAGGAAAAAAATTATAAGTAAAAGTTTAATTTTAAGGGTGGAAATCAATATAAGACATGTTCGAAAAAAATGTATTTAACCCAAATTTACACACATTTTAATATTTACATGAATATACTTTTGGTTGCAGTACTTCAGTGCAACTGTTCTGCAAAGACCAAATGAGGTTTTGTAGGTTTGGATAGAGGGAAGATCTAAGTGTTCGAATGCTCAATGAATTCGACCGATGATGAAAACCACTTACCAGCCTGGTACAATACCTGGTATTCATAAGCGATCAGTTATCTTAGTACTGAACAGGATTGTCTTTGCTAAAATTTGGTGATCTGACAGGAACTGGTGTCTCTGACATGATTTATTTGCTGCATTTTTTTTATTTTTTAGTGAGACCATATTTTCTCTTGTTTATTTTCTTTATGTGTATGATCGCAAAGAACAATGAAATTTAAACAAAAACAAATTAGAATAAACAAATAAAAGAGCAGAACGAAGGCAGGACGAAGACAATAACGTCTACAAAAAAAGTCAAACAGACTCTGTGCCAGGTTGCCACTGTTACTAATACTTGCTACTGTTGATTTACTTGGATGATTTACCATTTTGGATATAATTACCTACATTTTTGGACTTTGATATCGTCAAACAATTTCAGGTTTTAGATTTATTTTTTTTAGCTATATTCTTAGACTTTGATTGGATTTAACTTGCCTCATTCATGCCAGGAATAATGGCGTGAGAAACTTTAACATTAATCATACTGTTTTTTGGTTTTTTGGTGGGCATGAATGCCTCTCCTCACCCTTTCAGGCGTATACTAGTCTCCTGATTTTTAAAGAGTTTCTGCAATTTAAGATTATTCTGAGACTCCCAATCCTCACGCTAGAGGATAACTCGAATTGAAAGTATTGTTAACTCGTATGATCGGTCGTTGTGCAGGAGTAAAGGAGAGGAAACACATTTCAGTATGAATGCTTAATGCATTCGACTGATCATACCAAGAAGTACCGAACATCCTGGTACAATACCCGATAGTGCTAATTGGTCACCCGTGTTATTACTGAACAGACTTACTTAATTTAGGGAACTGGCGTCTCCAAAATGATTTGATCATACATGCGTATGTGTTTCTGTATTCATAAATGGTCTTTTAGCCATTTTTTTTTATCTATTTTATGGTTATAATATTCCAGCCAATAATTTTTTTTTCTAAAGAAAAAAATTCATGACTATCAACTTATATTTTTCACACAGTAAAAAAACATATCAGGAATATAGTTTCGATCCACAAATGTCTACAGTGGGATTTATTTTTGTCATGTATCTATATCACGTTTAAAAAATATTTTATCTGTTATCTATGTTTATATTTTAATTTATTTTTCTTCTTTGCTTCAATTCTGTTTTCTCTGTTGGTTTCAGATATCAGAATTGCATCTTGAATTTGAATATAAGTGTGAAGCTTGTCAAACATTCCCCGAAAAATAACTTTTCACTTATTTAAAATTTATATATATATATTTATTCTTTTGCGTAAGTAACACGGTCTAGTTTTTTTTTCATATATATATAATTGTTATGGCCTGGTTAGCCGATAATGAAGACAGAAAACGCCATAAGGTTTAAACATATCTCAGTAAGATCATTAAGGTACAGAATAGGAAGAATTTTTGACTGATCAGCCGAGCCTTTATGTACGACTCCGGAATTGGACCCTTGCTTTAGATCGTTAGAAGTCCTGGTTTATGCAGACGATGGCCGAGTCATTTGTGTATAGATTTTTATGTCTATTTTCCTCATTTCGATTTTTAATTTTGAAACATTCGGCTTTTGCCAGATTATCAATTGTCTCTGATTTGATTACTGTAAATTCGAATTATCCATTAAAGAATATTTATTTCCTTATCCCCCTCTTTAAATTTCAAACATGTTTCAACATGCTGTGCGTTTGGAATATCATACTTACGTGGTAAAGCACCAAACCAAGTTAGGCACAGGGCCATTTTTATGTGCTCTATAGACCTGGGCTTTTTTAATTCAGTGTTACCCTTCACCTAGATGAGTTGCTCTCTCGAGTTCACGAGCCCCATCTACCCCAGGCAGTTAAAGTAAATATAATTATTTTGTCTGGGATTTGAACTCTCGCTATCCGATTCCAGGGTCCAAGAATTTACCAATGCTCCACTGTCTTTGTGTGTTTGGAATATATATGTTTGAATAATAGCTTTATCTGTTTTTTTACTCCTTCATAACAAGCAAAAAAGCATTTCTGTAATCTAGAAAAGTTCAAGATGAAGCACCGAACAAATTTATTTCTATATCAAAACTGCCTAAACAATTATACTCTCTTTCCCAATAAAGCTTTCTTAAAAGAATTCCGTCTGGCATTATTGTTATATTTCTATTAATTCATATTTGTGTAGTGATATCTACAACACCAGAGAGGATGGTCGAAACGGTGTAAAGAACAAAAACTTTGTAAGCTAAGGAAAATAGTCCGCACAAAGATATTTATAAATGCATTATAAATTCTTATCTAAAAATTCATAAAAGAAATACAATTTCTTCACTTTAGATGGATTCGTGCTATATTTTTATTGTGAATTGAACTTAAAGCAGAGATTCATATTAGCACTTTTGGACCTTGACTTGGCCGATATTTTGACCACCCATGATCCTCTAATAGACCAGCACTGATTCGCTAGTTAAATTTGCTGTGGCATCTTTTGTCATAGTTCACCAAGACCTATATATGACCTAGTCTGTCACAATTTATTGTTACAATGCTTCCAAAGTTTTAATTTCACTTAAAAGATTTTATTTGTTAAATACTTTTCTGTTAAAATGTTTCGTGTATAACCAATTTTTTGTCCTTATTGCAGTTTACTATGAATGCTGATTAAGAAAGTATGCTATAATATGTTTTTTGACAATATTTTCAGGAAAACGACCAGATGCCTCATACTTTGTTTTAAAGACATTTTAAGTAAAAACTACGGAAGTCGCCATTGTTTGTTAAGAAATGAATGCTTAGAAGCCATAGCTTTATTTTAAATAAAAAATGATAATTAATCATAGCTATTTGAAAAAAAAATCTTGATCTGATACCTCATAGTTGATTTAAAAAATCAAATTAAGAAAAAAACGACGTAAGTTTCATTAACGTTAATGCTGATTAATCATCATCTTATGGCGCTATTTAAAATAAATCATATTTTTGAAGATTTAACTTGTGTCGTTGGTTTCGAAACACGGTGTGGTTAAGAATAAATCCTTCTTGCTAGTTAAAGGATTAGTTTTGCATAGGTTGTTATTGCGTGTTCAGTTTTTTCCACTTTTGCTTTTGTTATGATTGTTATCTAGTTCCTAATAGCTTCTTTCTAAGGGCTTTTTAAACAGTTCATCACAACCTGTTTTTTTCTAATGAGACAAATAGACTCTTGGGGATCCCTAGATTAAATTTTCTGTTCATGCTTCACAAGAGAAACGAATGCATTGATCTCCAGAGTTTACTCTCTAATTTGATTGAGTTTTGTCATGTACCGTTTGGGATTCAGCTGTTCTCGCTTGGGAAATATAACTACATTATTATTCATTTTAATTCTTTTTGTTTGTTTCTATTTTACGGAATATCAATCTTTAAAAGTTATTTAACGCTGAAAACAATCATTTTTTAAAAACATTTTTTCATCAATGCTTAGTGTTTTTAATAAAAATACATTCATCGCGAGGAAGCTTGTTGTCACTCTTAGTAGTGTCACACCTTGTAGTACTACATAACAATACTAATAGCATCCAAAGCTGTTTGTTTTAAATTCAACACACTCTCTGTGAAAGATCTATATTCATAAGTATCCATCCTTGTCGCAGGTGTTTTTTTTATAAATCGTAGTACTATCACTAGATGCCTATCTAACTAAAGACTAAAAGTGCTTCTACCCAGTGATTTAATCGCAGCCCTTCGGTACTAAATTGGCATTGTCTGCCCAGTGAAAGATATTGTAGCTGGTATTTTAAAATTATCAACCGTCTAAATAATAGCAAAGCGATGAAGAGAGGGGGGCAAGCTACATTAGTGACAACCTATTTTTCATCTAACACAATCCGAGCAAAAGTCAACTAAGGGTTAATTTATCCAACATAAAGTTTCATAACATATCTGTGAAATACTTTGAAAGATCATTAACTTTGGATAATTTTCTTTTTAATTTTCTTACTAAGTGGCGTGAGCATCCCCTATGTTTCCCAGAGTTTTTCATCATCTCAGGGTTGAGAAGATTAAGCTTCCCTAAAGTTCTCACTGTTTTGCCGGGGTAGACTGTTTACATACTGTAGCAGTTCATACATGATATTTTCTGTGTGTTTACTTTTTAGTTGATTTTGTCAGCAGTTCAATGTCATTTTAAACTTGTATAAACAACTACTAAGACAACTACGCCATATATTCTTGGTCGATTAGCTAAAAATCTTGAAATTATTTTTTTTTTAAAATAAAATCATATGACCTATGTCGTGACAAACCTCAGGATAAAAATATTCAATTCTCTGTTGGATTGTCAGTTTATAAACAATGGGTTATTGTTTTTAATTATGAATTTCCCCGGCATTGAAAACAGCTGAACAAAAACTAGAGGCGAGACACTCAGAAGAAATAGATTGCAGAGTAGATTCATAACTTTTACATGCTGTTCTGTTAGGACAAGTATTTAGTCCATCCATCTTTCTAGTATTGTTTTAAATTTTGAAAATGAAGAAAAACTAGGTTGGATTGTTATTGGATTTAGAAGTTAAATTAGTCTGGCAATAGAAATAATGAATTAAAATACATTAGTTAAATGGCATGGTCAAAAATTTTAAAATAACGCGTATTTTAGTCGCAGACAAATGATTAAAAAAATCTGGCAATGAACTCATCGTAGACGCCGTCTTAAACATTGAAAAGATGGAAAATTAAAGGTATTTACTCAATTGTCGTTACACCGAAACAGACCTCTTATTAAATTGAATAATATTACAATTAATTTCTAATTGTATTTCGTAACTATATGGAACGAGTGTTCCTAATCCATGCTTTAATTTATTTTTAGACTATTGTCCTCATCCTTCATAATTGTTATTTCGCCACGTTTGGGCCAACTTCTCATCAAACCTTTGCCAGTTAATTAAAGGCTACTCTGGATAAGGAAGTTTCGTCTTGTAATCGTATCCACTGCAACCAGAGAGTAAATTGGCTGAAACGTGGTGACTATGAAGGGTGGACAACATTCTACAAATAAATCAGTACATAGTCTATTTCTTGCTCGTCCAAACTGATGTATATGTATTAGTGTTTATGTTGTTTAGGCACCATGAACTTATCTTATTGTGTCATTGTGCAACCATTTTCGATATCTATCTAGACTGCTTTTCTCATGACTGCCAAAACAAAATTAAATGATTGTCTATTTTTAAAGATTTTTTTCCTTTATGAAATTCCTTGTTTTCCTTTGCTTAATATTATGTTATTCTACCTAGTTCTTCCAAAAAAAAGTGAAAAGATTGACGACGTCAGCATTTTTTTTCATTTCTCAAACTTGCAATTTGTTATACATATTAAAACAACAATAATAAATATACTCTAAAGCAAACTATTTTTTTCATATATTCTTTCGTAATATAATCTAACATTTAGATTTGATGCATAGTTTACAATTTCTTGTGTTATTTAAACTGAAATATTTCTAAGTTTATTATGTTTTCCTCTTTCATAAAATCACACAATTAAATTTTTGCATTATTTTCAATAAATAATTAATGATCCAATATTAATATTACTTTCAACATTGAATATTACATACTTCTCCCCTATTTTCACATTACAGAGTTTTTCAAATAACATCAAGAAAAAAGTGTATCTAACTCAGACAGACATTCTTATAAATCTCATTATTATTAAGTTCTCTCACCGATCACATGCGGCAATTGCATGCTGTAGTAGTGACTGGTAGTTTTTACTGAAGACAGAGTGATAGCATGTCTTCCTGTGATGTCCAAGAAAAATCCGCTCTATCTCACTCCAAGACGGTATGATGCCGTATTGTTATTCTGGAATAACACACCAATCACCAGGCGCTCGCATATCCAGAAACTAATGGTTTATTCTGAAGCCTCCTCTGAGTTCCAGCAGGTTCTTCGCCATTCCTTTAAAAGACTGTATGGTGCCATATATCCCCGAGTTTTATTATTATTATTATTATTATTATTATTATTCACATATTAACAGGCTTGTATATGTGTGAGTCAATATAGTAAACATTGTAAAGAAACTAATTACCATTCTTTCGTGATTATTAACTAAAAGGGGCCTTCTCCAGAAACCCTTTATTTCTCTTGTAGCCTCTGGGTAGTCCTAACTTAATCTACTACCATCCTCATTATTCCCAGCACTCACGTCATATTTTCTTATTATTTCTATAGAATAACTCTTCCAGTATATCTTTGCAGTAAAGATTTTTCATACATTCACCTTGACATTTTATTTTATTCAGCAATTTATTGAATAATGTAACTATTTCTCCATGTAGTAACAACCTGGTTACAAAAGAAAAATGGGTGGTCGACTTGGCCTAAGGCATAGGCAGTCGAACTTTGGAATAGTAATACCCGAGTTAAAATCCTAATCTTTCTATTTGCGCTGATAATTGGTCTAGTACTGTTGAAAAGCGTACGAATCTACAACATATCTCTAGCTGAGCGTTAAATAATGCATATTGTGTTAATAAAAAAATGCGCGTGGACAAAAAGAACATTTATAAAGAAAATGATTGTTCTAAGCATTAAATTATCTATTACGGTTGATATGCCGTAAAACAAAAACCAGGTAAATTATTAACAACAAAAAAATGTTAAATTGTTCTCGATATTAAATGACCACAAATGATGATATTTTATAATTGAACAAAGAGACCAACCTATTGTTGTAGACTTGATTAACTTTTTCTTGCTTGTTTGTTTAGTTTTATGGCATATAAATCTTTCCATGTCATTTAATCCAGAAAACAATATTTTTTGTGGCAAACATTCTTTTTGTCCACGTGTAATTTATTAAATAATTAATTTTGCACAATTGAACCTATAGCTGGAGGGAATGTGATGTTTAATATCTTTCCAGTTGGTATTAGTCTAATTATGAACGCTAATCGAACTGGTATGGACTTGGATTTAATCTCGTAATATAAATCCGACTGCGTATACACTGCCCCAAGTGAGCATCCCTGATTTTGTCTGGTATTCAATATTATATACATATGGTGACTGCCCCTTCTTGACAGAAGATTGGACGACGCAAAGAAGGGCTACACATTAGCGATCCACATGCGTGTAAGGGCTGCCCTTCTCAAGTCTATACATAAAAAAGTTTGTCTTGCGCGCTTGTACGACACGCACAATCCGCTCTCGTTCCACCTTGACGTGTTAATCAGTGACAAGCTGAGGCAAGATGACTGATTGTTTAGGTGGAATGCAGGTTTTATGTCAGAGTTTTCTTTTCTTAGACGGATGGCTTACGAGTCCGTCGTTCCGAGTGGGTTTAACCGCGCCTGGGCACCAAACCAGGTATTTCTCGGCATATATAAAGGACTCTCTCGTCGATTTTGACGTATGAGGGTCATCATTATATATATATATATATATATATATATGATATTTACTTGGTGAGCACCCCCAAGTTTGGCACAAGGCCATTTATACGTGCTCTTACCAGGGCTTTATATATTCGGTGTTAACCTTCACCTAGATGAACTGCTCTCCCGAGCTAACGAGCCCCATCTACCCGAGGCTGCTAAAGTGAAAGTAATGGTTTTGACTGGGATTTGAACTCGTGTTACACGATTCCAAAGACCGAGCTTCTACCAATGCTCCACCTTCGCTGAAGGATATATATATATTTATGCACCTAAATTGTCAAAAGATAGGTAAACAGATTACTAGATAGATAGATAGATAGATAGATAGATAGATAGATAGATAGATAGATAGATAGATAGATAGATATGCGCCCAAATGATTCATATGTCAACTTAGCGATATTTGAGAAATGATTATTGAATTTTCCTTGTATGTCAAAATGAGACTTAATCCGGTCTTCTATGCATAAATAAACGTTTTCTTTATAAATATTCATAAACTGAAAAATATTTAAAAGGATAAAAGATGTTTACAACTCGATAATTGCTAAGCCTATGAACGAAAACCTGAAATAATGAATGTTTTTCACTTTCACCAAATGCTATGATTATACGTCCTTTGCATTTATAAAAGACATACAAATTCCTAAGTAAAAAAAAAATGTATTTCGAAATGTATTAAAAAATCTCGGCTCATAAATATATGTCTAAAAAAAAGAAGGTAAAATCAAGTTATTATTAACATTTATAGAGCTGGTAATAACAAAGCTTGTATCTTGTAGTTTTTATTTTATTTATTTATTAATTTTTTTTTTTTGTAAATTTTCTTTTACTTGCAAGTAAGTAAACATTATGAGAATAGACCTTTGTCGTCTTGACAACCAAATATTTTTCATATCTCAAAGTTAAAAGAAATAACATAATACAATAATTGTCTTTCTTTGTGAAACTATAGACAATATAACTAAATACTTTTAGTGTTTGGCTTGATGGACTAGAAATGAAAAGTGACGAATTTAATAGACAGGTTTATGTTTTCATACTTGAAAGAAATATTCATTTAGACACATGTTACCTTGATTGTTTTGTTTAAAGGCATATCAAATATTTTATGACATTTAATGCCGTGAACTATCATTGTGTATAAACGTTCATTTCGTCCATTCATAGGTTTTAGAATAACACAATATTTTATCCACAGCAGAAGTTAATGTGGGGATTCATACCAACGGAACGTATAAGAATTCCGAAGTCCGACTGTTTTGTATAAAGTGACTTTTCTGCTTACTTTATTTTTTGTCTTTAATTTGTGTCGATTGTTTTTCGCAGTGAATTTATCTTTTAATTATGAAGACAATCCAGGATCTTCTTTTTTAATTTAGAAAAAAAAGAATCTTTAGTTTTGGGTATTGAGTCCCCATTTTCGGTTTTAATCTTCAGGTCGTTAATTGATACACGTCAAATAAATACACATCAGACATTATTATAAAAGAGTTACGTATGTTGTGTACAGGGGCAGAATGAGAGTTTTATGGGCCCTCGAAAAGAAAATACAATGGGCCCCACACCAATTTTCTATATTTGTAAGCCATACGTAGAGGGCGTTCAGCAGGTGATCTTTGCGTATCGTCTCACCTATGTACGGTAGTCAGATAATGCCAATCACACATTATGATGTGTAAGTGAAGCGAAATTACCCGTATCAGAATGCATGTATTCGGGTGTATAACGAGAACACCCTTGATAATTTTATTTGGAATAATACTATTAAGAAAATAATGAATCCCCATACCCGTGTCAGGTACAGATGAAATAGTGCATGTTGTGTTATTCCAAAAACAACGTGGGGACAAAAAAGAACAGTTATCAAAAAACGATTCTTCTCGGCATTAATCAACCTTTGCAGTGCTGAGCCCTCAGAGAGGTTCGAATTAACTGATGGCTCAGCCCATCTCTGTTGTGGTATAATGTTAAATAATTTAATTTTTTGTTGAACATACTTTTGCTTCTGAAATCTAAACATTGTATATGTAATCAAGAAGAACCAAAACATGAGAATATTATTGCACCAAAATAAATGTATGATTTCTGGGTAATATATATTATTGGTTCTTATACCTCTTTAGCGATGAAGTTTCATTCCACCTTCGCATTCGTTATCCAAAACTCTCTAGTGTGGTAGATAATCATATAACCAAACATCATCTACACATTTATCGCTGTTGTTCTGTTAGACCCAGGTGCTTATTTTAATTTATTTATCTTCTTTAATTCAATTTTAGTCGATTAAGTGTCCGACAAGTAACATCTGATAAGATAAAGAAAGACGATTATACAGAACAACGAAAAGAAAAGAAAACAAGAGCCGTGCTGTATCACATGATTAAAATTTAATTATTTCAGGCTGATATTCACTTGATTATTTTGTTTTACCGCATATCAACCTTTATAGATTGATTAATGCCAAGAAGAATCGTTTTTTGTTAACTGTTCTTTTTTTTCCCCACGTTGTTTTTGGAATAACACAACATGCACTATTTCATCTGTACCTGACACGGGTATCGGGATTCATTATTTTCTTAATAGTATTATTCCAATTATGAACTTCAATGGAACGACGAGGATTTGATCTCATTTATTACGATTCCTATGTAAACTGACAACCCACAATTCCAAGAGAACCTCCCGAAAGTTGATATAGATTACTAAACTACAAAAACGTAATTTATTCAAAAAAGTAAAAGAGGTTTGCAGAAAGAAACTTTTAAGTTTTAGATCAGAAATTAAATTTTTAATAATGAAAATGATTATGTGTTGGTTTTATTTATGGACCACTAAAATCTTATTGTTGACCCCCAATTTGTTATATTTTCCTGTGCACCCCTAGAAATATTCCGTGGTCCTTGGGTTCATGTGGAACCTGAATGAGAACCTGTGGATAGTGATATTGACCTATGGATTCATGGAGCAAATCATTTGATGGAAAGGTCAATTAGGAAATACACTGTTTAATATTTCTGTGCTTTTCAACATTTTTATTAGAGCAAAACCCCAGGGAAACATTCCATGACTAGAAGAAGCCCTGTACAATAATTTAATTGTCTTAATAAAATGAAAAGAAAAACGCACACTTTTTAAAGAGTATTGAAAATGTTTGTAGCAAACGAAATTTTAGAAATTACTTGTATGAATAGATTATTTTTATTCTCATCAAAATCTCGATGGAGAAACTTGAGTTTGGTTTTTCTTGTATAAATCTTTAAGATTGATTTGTGGTTTTGACTGAAACACACAAAGTTCATCTTTCACATTTTCAAATGCAGTGAGTTTAATTATGTAAAATTTAGAACGTTTCTACAATAAAACCTAAATTTTAAAAGAAAATATGCATATAATAATAATATAAATAATCATAAAGAACAGAATCAAATTTAAAATGTTTATTCATGTGTTGTTCTAAATTTAAAATTGAAAAATTGTGGAACCCCTGGGCTGTACGAATGGGAACCTAGGTTTCCGTGGAACATCGGTTAAAAACCGCTGTCATAGATTAACAGAATTTGTTTAATATAACCTTCTAATAATTTCTCTTTCTTCTATGCTCTTTCCTATCCACTCTCTGTCGTAGAACATCCTTGTTTTTTTTAAATATGACGGAATTGATTGATGCTTGATGGCTACATATCGAATATAAATCAGATTATTTCATTATTATTGATTATCAGATATTGATTATGTTATTTCTTTGATGCGTCTACGTTTTTGTATCTGCGTATTATTGATTCAATGGTCATGTGGCATACTTCTGGGGTTAATGTAGTCCAATAGATTAATCAAAAACAGGAAAGCAATACTCTTTTAACTAATGAGGACGGCTATTGGAGAGGTGCTCGGATTTCGGATATATCTACTTGGTTGAGCTCCAACCCAAATTAGGCTCAAGGCTAGTCTTATCGGTTCATTATATCACTATGCTTTTTGTAATAGGTGTTGGTGTTCACATAGATGAGTTCCTAGTAGCATTCACTACGTTTTAGATAATTAGTACTTAGGCCTTCTTCGGGTGAAATAGTTGTGAATTTGAATTAAACGAAATATTTTCAACAAAACTAAAAACACGTGCCATTGCAGATTTAATAAAACCAAAATCATAAGACACTTTGATTCGAATAAGAACCAAGGAATAATTGTCTGACGCGTAATTTTATATATAAACGGCAAAAGATAACATTCTTAAATGGTCACCCAGTGTAGTATTGTGTTCTGCACAGTCCTTCTGAGAGTGGGGGAGGAAGTGGAGTGACACCGGAAGTGGACGGAGAAAGAAGAGAAGAGAGAGGAAACGATAACGGAAGTGCGAGAAGGCA
>JAUZSX010096462.1:0-18500 GCA_034780655.1 Idiosepius hallami
TACCCCGGGAAAAATCTGTTTTGCGTCCCTCGGGAACTTTTAGAGAGCTAGGGGTACCACGCACGCGCGGCTTGTTTGAATTATTTCTTATTAAATTCTCACTAAGTCTACTTTGTATCTACATTGAGAATGAAATTCTGATATTTCTTGTGTAAAGAATTATTAAAATTAACTACTTTTCAAAGTTCAAATAAAGGTTACAAAAATAGAAAAATAAAAGGATTGTTTTTGGTCTTAAATGACTCTTAAGAGGTTGATAGGCCGTTAAACACAACCAATCATTGTAAATGAGTCTCTAGAGAAACTATTAAAACTGGTGAATGTTTTATTTCAGTAAAGATTGGCTTTTCTAACAATTTCAAAAAGATTCTCCATAAAGAAGATTCTCTTCTTTGCCATGAATATTTGTTCAAGAAAAAGTAATTCAATTCTTGAAAGAAAAAAATTCATAGAACAAAGCATAAGTGTTTTTCTATTTTCTTAAACCTGACTAAATCATCTTAAATGGGAAGATATATTTCTTTTAAAACAATTTATTTAATTAGAAAATATTTAATGAAAAAACATCTCAAAAAGTAAAGGACCCAAATAAATGTAGAAAATCTTGTGTTAATAAAGTGACAAGCTTAGAAAGTATGAACAGAATTCTTACTGGATATAAGCCAAGTGTAGGATGTAATTATGCCATAAAATATTCCAGTGATACCTAATTGGCTTTAAAAGCTTTTTAATGTAAGCTAAATGATATACTAATACTAGAAAAGGCACATAAACACCTGGGACATTTAATAGGTACAAAAAGGTGTGTTGAATCCTTTAAGTACTTTAAAGCAACCCCAAAAACACTGAAAATAGAATGGGAGGAAAAAAATTGTTTACAAATCGCAAATTATGGGTTTTAAATTTTTTTTTTCTCTTCTTACGCAGCAAGTTCAAAGGTCTATATCATTGAAGATTTTTCATTCTGTGATCTACACTTAGGGTGGAAAAAAGAAAGAAAAACAGAGGCAAATAAATACCAACAGTTACCTTAAGTGTTTTCCTATTTTCTCCCAAGTGCAGTTCATATTTTTAATAATTTAATAACATCTTTAATAAAACCATCATTGACGTGAATGTTGTTACCGGAAATAAAAAGCCGAATTGTAATAGGTCAGATTTGGGAACAAAACTAGTCAGAATTTTAGCATCTGATTTCTAGATTAAAATAACTACTTCATAAATGCAACCAAATTTCATTTTAAAAAAATTACGAAAAAAAATTTCTATGATTCTATGCATGATTTTTTACACAACTGCTTTTATGGGTTATTAAAAGTAATTTTTTTTTTCTGTTTACAACATGGTCAATGGTGGATTTTGAAATTATGTTTAGTAGAATTTTGTCACTTTGCTTGTAGCTTAAATTACATTAGCTTTGTAAATAAAATATTCTTCAACCTGTAAAGATACCCGTTGAAAAGTTTTATCTTAAAATTTTCAATTTTTTTGTGTCTCAATAAAAAAAGAACACTTAATAATCCGTTACATTGCTTTTGGCATCTATATTTTGAAAGGTTATGTTAGAGACCACACTTTCCAAATCTCATCAAGATTGGGAATGAATATATAGCCTATTAATATTAGTAGGCCATGGGATGAAGGATGTTATTCAAGTTCACAAAGAGGTTTTTGGCCCGATGGTGACAGATCTCAACTTGGTGTGCACCGTACCTAGGTGGGCGAGTTTATGAAAAGCCGTAGCATATAAGACCTTGACTTTGAAAAATAGTGTGCACCATCCTGAAGTCAGAAACTTTACTTGTAGAAGATAGGATATGACTTTGACATGAGACCTTAACCATGAAAAATAGTGTGCACCATCCATAGGTGGTAGACCATCATCATGCTAGATTTGGTTATGATCAGTCTAGTGGTTTGTGTTGTAGGAGAGTTGAAGATACACACACACACACATATGAATGCTAATACTCTGTATATATAGATGTTAAGTCTACTATATTAAGATTATTGGCTACTGTGAAAAATGCATTGTAATTTTTGTTTTTACTTTTAAACCAAAAACTGGGCAAAGATGATATTTGAAAATAAAAATCTGGATGTGTTTTTTTAATGTGGAAAAAAAAAGTTTAATTTTTGTCTTTCTCTAAGAACTACAAATATAATTCATTCTATGCTGTATTTGTGAATTGTAATTGAGATTAGCAGTAGAATTTGACCATTTTATAAAGATCTTTTATCTTTGAGCAATTTCATTGGCTAATAAACAGGTAAGAACATACATTACAGGTCTTCATTATTTTTTAATGCACTAAGTTTGGTTAGTAATTTTGTTGTTGTTATTTTAATGCACTATAAGTTTGGATATTAATATCTTCTATTATAAGACTGTCAGCATATTAGTTTTGGCATAGGAATTCATGCAGATTATATATACACAAGAACTTTTCTTGGGGGTACGTTATACAAACAAGTAAGTAGACTTATATGGGTTCAGTAGAGTCGTTCCATTTAGAATTTGATTAAAAACATTCCAGGGATTTTATTAGAGTTTTTTTTTTATGTTAGATATGCTTTCTAAACTTTTAAAATTCTTAAAAACTTGCAAATAAAGAACATTAATTTGGAAAACTTTTAAATCATATTTTGGAATCCATATATTATTGCTTATTATATGGCTTATCAACTTATATTTCTTTTAGGGCTATCTATAAATGAATGTAATTTTTTTTTTTTTTTGTTTTTTTAGATGAATGTGTAAATAAGGAAGATTATGTAAATGAGGAAGATTATGTAAATAAAATTATGTAAATGAGGAAGATTATGTAAATAAGGAAGATTATGTAAATAAGGAAGTAATTGTACAATTAGTTATTTTTAATTTTCAACAGAAAACCAATCTATTTTTAGTTTTAACAATCTAGGTATTATTTAAACTGTCTATTTGGGCAGCAAAGTTGGAGCATTGGTAAAAGCTCAGGCTATGGAATTGTAGTTTGCGAGTTTAAATCCCAGTCAAAAACCATTGCTTTACCTTAAAAAGGGCCTTGTGCCAAACTTGGTTGGTGCTGCTCTTTTCTTTTTTTGTTTGGAATATTATTAATGGCTGTTTCATTCAATGATCAGGGGAGGTCCATTTGGGGCAGTGGATAGGCAAGTCAGAATTGTGTAAATCAAGAGTTCAAATCCCAGTCATTCTGTTCTCATATTTGGATGAATGCCCATGGGAAAAGTTTGAATCCTCACAGTTTTTTCAGCTATCGACTAAATAGTGCATATTGTGTTATTAAAAAAAGTATGTATAAAGAAAGAAAAAAAAAATGTTTATCATGAAATGATTGTACTCGGCATTAAATGACTTAAAAACATTGATGTGTAGTCAAACAAAAACTATCATCCAATCAGTTTATTTTGTTGGCAAATTTCCACATTTTTCTCTAATATTTTCTGTTTTGTATTTGTGAAAAAAAAAATCAATGAACTTAAAAAATAAATGGATTTTTTTTTTCTTAATAAACAGTTGAAATATATTTTGTCATGAGTTACAGTATTTACTAATGATATATACTTAATGGTTACACCTCTTTTATACATGGAAGAAATTATTTTAACTGGTTACATTTAAAATAGGTCATATTTAAATCCATTGTTTAATTATTATAATTAAGAGAGGAAATTCTAAATGAAATGAATTTTGTTGCTTTTCACAACATATTTTTGTCTAATTATTTCAGATGATTAAATAAAATTCTAGATATTTCTCTGTCATCAAAACTTTCATTTGCCTTGACATTTTATATCCTGAAACTCTAGAAATGTATTTTTGATGAACCATAGTGGAATTACAATTCTTAGATTTTTTTTATTTTTAGAAGTGTGATTGCTGGTAAAAATTCTGTTTTTATTTGGAGTATAGGGTTTTTGTTTTTATTGTGTGAGAAAAATCATGGCTATAAGTTGATGATTGATTTGGTAGTTCCATATGATTCCATTGTATTTTATAGTATTAACGCATATCACAAAATCTAGGAGGTTTTAGAAAAATTTAAAGAACTCTCAAAGAGAAACTACAGAGTCATAGTAAATTAAACTAAGTAAGCTTAATATTGATTGACCAAGAATTTATTCTTGAAATTTCAATGAAAAAAAATTCAAATTATATCAGTTCAATTAACAACTTTACAAATGTTCAATATCATAAATGGTATCAGATTTTTTTTAAACACACTGTGTTATTCATAAATGTGCATTATGATTTAAGTTTTTAAAATAAGCAGAGGTAAAAATCCCCTGATCATTGGATGAGATTAAATAGTCAATACTAATATTTCAAACAAAAAAGACAATTTCATAAAATCTGAGTAAGTAATTATAGTCTAGAAATTATAAATGATTTGCTTTGATATCCTATAAAACAAACAAATTTACTTTTGACCTTTGACAATTAAACATTTTTACATACTGGTCAAATAGTAAAGTTACTAGCCAAACCCATGAAGTGTTATTTCATTCTAATGTTATGAATAAACCAATAAATTGAACTTACTTACTGTTTAAGTAAGTATAATATTTATTTATAAAAATAATTCTGTATAAATCCATATAAAAATATTCTATAAATGTATTTATTCAGGGCTCAACAGATAAATTTAATTTTAGTTGATCTTTGACAACTAAATATTTTCATTTACTGTGGAAATAGAAAAGTTACTAGCCAAACCCATGAAATGTTATTTCATTCTAATCTTATGAATAAACAATGACACTTAGTTACAGTTTTAAAAAGCTACAATCCATTTCACTTTGAACTCCCTTTTCTTTTGCATAAAAATCTGTTTAACAGCTTTCTTTAAAAAGTAGATTATATTGTTCTATTTTCTGTTCTTTTAAACCATTCTTTGTTTGAAGAATTTGATTTTCCTCATTTAATTAAAAGAAAAAAAAATAATGGTTGAAAAGATATTTTCTGTATTTAAAAGATGGTTGGTGAAAAAAAACAGCAGATTTTTTTTTTTTTTTAGGAAAAAAACATTTCCAAATATAAGTGTTTAACTTGTAATGTAAAGTCCTGACGAAAGAACTGATATTCTCTTATCAAAAAAATATGGCAGGGTTTTGAATTAGTATTAAAGAGACAATATACAAGTACTGACAAGTATTAGGAAGCATCACTCACACCTGTAATATCTTTAGATAACAAGATGAGCTGATAAATGGCTTCCTCATCTATAAAAAAGAAAGGAAATCAATTCTAAACATTCTATGTACTTTTGGTGAATTGTGGATACTAATATCACAGTTTGGTTTCCATGAAATATTGCTATTATTATTACTACTACTACTACTACACAAAAAATATACCAACTTTATTTTTTATTTTTTTGAAAATTTTTTAGCATAGTATTTTTTACTTGTGGGATGTGTATAATAATTGTTTTCTTATTAGTGCTCCTAGCTAAGAGGAAGCCAAGTAATTCTAATCTGCTTGGGTGGATAGAGTTGCTGGGGAAAAACAGGCTGTTTATGGTAAAAGACATCCAAAAACATTGAAGTAAATGGTTGTACTTGCTCCTCCTTACCATGTTGGTGTTCCTGGAAGCTTCAGAATGCACCTTCTTGTCTCTCTCACCTGGATGAGAATTAAGGTGCCTCTTCCTGCCAACTTTTTTTTTTTTATTAAAACTTTCTTTTTTGTTACTTTTAGTTGTATCTGCTGTGGATACTTTATTGATTTTTTTTATCAAACTATGTGTTAATAAAGATTAGGTTTAAAGACATACATGTTTATAGAAAATTGCTTTTTTTTTCTTTCTATTTGCACCCTATATTTATGTATGCGTGTGCACACACACACACACACACTTGAGTGATAGATTTCTAGTAAAAGTTTATCAAAGACCTAAATAGAATTTTCAAAATCACTAATTAGCATTTTCATTTATCATAAGTTCTTTTAAAATCTATTATTTATTTCTAACTTTTCTATTTCTTATGTTATAGATTTTATGGGGGTGTCATTTGTAGAAATTTCAATTTAACATCTTATTAGCCAATCAAATTACTGTCTTATAACCAGTCCCCAACCAAAAATAATATTCCAGTCAATTTCTCCATTTGCTTATTCTGCAAAAGCGCTGGCCAACCCTGATGACACGGCAGAAAGTGTAATGTAATGGTTTTGATCAGAGTTTGAACTTGTGTAATACGATTCCAGTGTCCAAGCCTTTACAACTGACCACCTCACTGCCTAAATATATATATATATTAAATATATATTTATACGGACTCTTTAGACATGAAGCATAGAAGTAAACTCTGAAATAAAACCTGCATTCCACTTAAACAATCAGTCATCTTCCCCTGGCTTGTTACTGGCATGTCGTACAAGTGCACAATGTGTAAGCTTCATGTACAGACAACTTAAGAAGGGCAGCTCTTAAAATACATGTGGCTTGCTCATGTGTTGCCTTTTTGTTGAGTTGGCTATCTTCTGTTAAGAAGGGACAGTCACCATATATATTTTAAGTAAAAGAAAAATAGTTTTTCCTTTTACATTTTGGTAATTGTATTTTGACCAAAACATTTGAGTGCCAACGTACATAGGTAGCATAGTATTTTCTTTTCTTTTTACCACACACACACACAGCACTTTTTATTTTTCTACTATTTTTTTTGCCTAATTCATTTAATAGAGATTTAGTTTCCATTAATTTATTTTAGGCATTTTCTTTGAAATCTGAGACAGACATAACTGAAAAGTCAAGTGACAATAAATATCATTTATTTTTTTGTCATTTAGTGGATACATTATGCCAGCATCCATGGCCTTTTAATTTCTTCATTATATACTTACCTGCTTCCATAATAATTCTTATGTTTTTTTTATAGAATTTGTAGTGATTGCATTTATCAATATAAAAATAAGTAAAATGAAAATTAATATTTTTTATTTAGAAATAGTTAAAAAAAAAAAAAAAAAAAAGAAAAAAAGTTACCTGTTGCTCCACAAAAATGGTTTTAAAAATAATTGCATTTTATGTTGCTTCAGATCTTTTAATAAAACCTTGATTCTATTTTAAGATTTAACAATTATTTCAACACAACTGGAAGTTTTTCTTTTCAAAATATTCTAAGAATATTTTGAACAATTGCCTACTTCTTCTAGGCATGTTGCCCACTTCTTCAAACCACCATTGAATCAGATACAATTTTACTTTTAGTTCCTGTTTTTTGTTATCAAATAATTTTAAAACATCATATTAAGGTTTTACTTGATTTTTTTTTAATTTTTAGCTGATATTTTTATTTAAATTATTTTTATTCAAAGTGAAATATTAGATGTTCTGTCATTTTTAATCTTTTTTTTTACTTAAGGAAATTTACCGTTACAGATTTTTCTCTTTTTGTGAATTATTTTTATCACTTGCATTAAAACAAATCCATCATTATTAAAAGCCTTTTCAGTAGTTGGTAAATATGATCCACAAGTTGCTGATAAATTTTCACCCGCTAAAAAAAAGACTACTTTCATTGGCATTTTACCAAACTTTTAATAATAGTCCTTCTCTTTAAAGTTTTGTATTTTATATAGTTTTTAGATTTTTAATCTTTTTTACGTCCAATAAAATTGTCTAATTTTAAAAAGGTAATGGCTTGATTCAAAGAAGCATAAAACAGAATTTTTAATTGTCCTTTTAGATAAGTGTATTTCCTAAATATAAAGTTCTTATTAATTGTTAAATATAAAAATATTAAGCCTCAAATAGAGGTTTTTAACAGTTTTTATATTGCACAGACACTTCAGTCTAATTTGATGGCTTTATAATCATGTCTTTTCAGTTTGTGTTCCTGTCTTGTTGATTAATTTCTTTTGAGAAGTTGGTTCAATTCTTTCTCAGAATCTAAATTGAAAATGATGTCTTTAAATCCCAATTAGAAATACCTTGATTTACATTGTTTTTCTATGATATATACTTTGCTTTACAGAGCTCTACAACAAATTTATCTTTAATTGATCTTTAAAACTAAGTATCAAACTTTAATTTTAGAATGGGTTCATTTTTTGGGAGGTGAAGTCCATTAAGGGCAGTGAATTAGCATTTAGACTTTGTAATAATAATATGCGAGTACGAACTCTAGTTGTTCTATTATGTTCACATTCAGGCAAATGCCTTTGGGAAAGGTACATATCCCCATATTCTCTCCAGCTATAGATTAAATGATACAACTTGTACAATTCAAAACCACTGGGATGACAAAAAAAAATGATGCTTGATAAAAATGATTGTTCTTGGTATTAAATGGTCAAAAAGGTTGATATGCAGTTAAACAAATCCATTTTTGTTTATTTTTACTTACTTTCTAAAAACGCTTAAAATGTTCTACAATATTATAAATCTGTAAAACAGTTAATAAAGCCAAGTGTGTAATATTCAAGCGGTTTGTTGATAGAAACTAAAGACTGAATGCCTACAACTTATGGTTTTGTCATTTGTTTTGCTATGCGAATATATTGTTTTGTTTTATTTTTTTAACTGAGAATGTTTGCTGAAACCTTTTCTATAGAAAACAATGAGTATTTAAGAAAAATAGTTGAGATGTAACTATAGACAATGCCTGCTGTTCACAATGTCTGGTCATGTGCTAAAATTGGTTTATATGGCAACTCTTTAAATGATACTTGGTGGTATGTTAGTATCTTTTTCATTTAAAGTTTGGTAAAGAATATAATTATATTTCTCAGATAAGGTGTTATTTATTTATTGCTAATATATTTCATTTGTTTTATTCCAAAAAATTTGGACTTTCTATTCAGCAATGATTTTTGACATTCATTGTTCAAATATTGGAATTTGGTTAATCATTTTGATTTAAATTAACAAAACATGTGAATCAGAGAGTAAACCTAAAATTCTTAAATTTAAATAAATCCTGAGAAATAGTTCGAAACTATTGATCTTAATCAATAGTTTAAAAAATTTTGTTGAATTTTGATTAAAAAACATTCTTATTCAAACTAAGAAAGATAAGATGTTCAAAAGGCATTTATCCATTTTGAAGAAAACACTGATAATGAGAGTACAAGCTTGAATTAAGATAAAACATTCTTAAATTCAAACAACCAATGTCTTTGGAATTGTTTTTCGGAATCCCTGAAATGAGACATAATAATTTGTGTCCTTATGATGTGGATTATGGCCGTCCACTTTGTATTTGTTAGTATTATAAAAGCAAACAAAACCTTTCAATGTTTATATTGAGATGTAGTTGCTTATATTTATGTGTTACAAGTGAGTAAACTATCTTTTATGTATTGCCAATAAATAATTTAAATTAAATGCAGTTTATTCACTTATAAAACTGTTGGAATGTAGGTTCCATATACTTATGTTGGTAGGTATGTATTTCCTCAAATTTTTAAATTTATTTTTTCCTTTTCTAAACTTGTATTTTCTTAGCTGTTTGCTTCCCAAAAGTTATTGTTGCGGATGTTTTAGTACCTCGGTAGTAAGTTTTGGCAAAGTATATAAGAGCAGTGGGCTAGAGTAGTGAAATATGGACAAATTGGTTTAAAATAGCGTGAAAGACCGAGTGATTTGTTTTACTGAAATAAATGAACAAGGTTTATTTTATATTGGTATTTTTAGATCTGTTTGGCAAAATGACTTCTTGCTGTTATTTTTGATTTCTTCACCACTGAATTCTTTTTCAGACAAGGAAAATAAGATAAGGTTTTTCTAATAGACATTTAGTTCTTTTCTTCATTATATATATTGAGGCAGAAGATTTATTGTTGTATTTTAAAAAAAAATTTTTTTTTATAATATTAATTCATTTGTTTTGTTTTGTTTTGTTTTTTTATAATTTTTATTAATTTTTTTTTTTTTTTTTACAAGAATTTTTAATTTTGGTTTAAATTTTTATATGTAATTTTAAGATCCTTTTTTTATTTTTATGACACCATTAAATCATTTATCAAAGTATTTAATGTTAGATGTTCAGATGTTTATCATGGATTCTTCACCAAAAAAAAACTGGTGGGCAATTAAAAAGTTGTTAGACTTGTAGTGAATTGATGTCCTAGTTGAACATGATTTTTAAGGCCAAGAAAGGAGAATCACCAAATTTAAGCAATGTCGAGCCTGGTCAGTAGTTAGATGGGTGACCATTTAAGAATACCGGCTATCGTATCTTGTGCTGTGACAGGAAATACCTAGGTTAGTGTTTAGGGAAAGGGGTTAAACAATTTGGTTGGTTGTACCCTTTGTGTTTGGTAAAATGAAACGGGCATCCAAACATGTGACTGGGGACTGTTTGTGAAGTTTAAATTCCTAAAAAGAGTTGCTACTGAATTGTGTGCGTTCAGTGGATGAGCCAGCTCAATCTGCAGAGTTGTACAATCTGCACAGGCGTGTATGCCGTATGCTTACTTTTTTATTTTTCTGGTAAAAATCTTCATCTTTAAACAAATTGGCTGGAGATGATTTTTCAAAAGATCTAGTGATTAAACATCTTATGGAGATGTTATATGTCAATAAAAAAAAGAAACCTAGGACTTCTTTTGTTAATATATTTCAGCTATAACACAAATATTATCTTTGTCTAGTGTTATCGGACTTGATTAATTTTTAGGAAAGTTGGCTTCATGTATAATATTCTATTAGATTCTCTAGAATTGAAGAATATTTGAATAGATGAGAAAAAATTCTTTTTAGAATCCTCAAAAGCTTTACATCATTTACTTTCTAGACAATTGCTATGTAACAGTTTTACTAACCTAATTCTACCTATTTAGAATAAAAATGAAATTCTTCAGATTTAACTGTAAAAGAAAAGACCATTAAAACAACAGAGTATTTTTTAAAATTGTTTATTCTTTTAAAAACTCATAGCTATTTGATATGCTGCCAAAAATATAGACAGTGAAAACAAGCGTAAATAAAAAATTAAATGTAATTTTTTTTTCAATTTGATATACTTGATTAAATAGTTTTGGAAATATGTGTGAAAGGTTGTTAATAGGGTTTTACATAAATTTATTTTTGTTAATAAAAGCAAATGGGAAAAACTGAGAGAAAAGGAGTGAATTTATTCTGTTGAGCACCAAACCAAATGAAACACAAGGACAGTTTTACATGCTTGTTTTATTACATGGCTTTTGTAATCAATGTTGCTCTTTGCCTAGATGAGTTACTCTCCATTTGTTGATGAGTCTCATCTACCCAGGTTTTTAGTATGTGTTATCTATACTCTTAGATGAGTTACTCTCCCTAATTTACTTTGCTTGAGGTACTGAAAGGGAATGTGATGGTTTTTACTTGGGATTTGAACTCATGTAAAGATTCCAGAACCAAGCTTGGGCAGTGAGGTTGAAGCAGTGGTAAAAGCTTGGACTCTGGAATCATATTTTATGAGTTCAAATCTTATTCAAAATTATTGCATTTATCTTTTCATTGCCTCAGGCAAATGGGGTTCATTTGCTTGGGAGAGTAACTCATTTAAGTCAAGTCAACATTGATTACAAAATCCCAGGGATATAATGTACCCGTAAAACTGGCCTTGTGCCTTTTTTGGCTTGGTACTCAACCAAGTAAATATATCCTCATCTAGGTGAAGGGCAACACTGATTACAAAATTCCATGGATATAATGAACCCATAAAACTGGCCTTGTGCCTTATTTGGCTTGGTACCCAACCAAGTAAATATATCCAGAAACCAAGTTTTTACCATTGCTCTATCCTCACTGCCTAAACTGAGTTTAATGGATTGATTGCCAAAAGCAAAAATAAATTTGCATATAAAATCTTTTGAACTAAAAGATAAATTCTTTCTTTCTTTCTTCTTCTTCTTAAAAGTCACCTTGGCAAAATTATCCAAACAGAGAAACTATAATTGCTTCTTTCTTTTTTTTAAATTTGGTTTCTAGATTTTCACTTTCACACAGGTTATCCTTTCGGGGTGTGATGGGAAAACTAGCCTTTCTTTCAGGTCAATTACTTGTGAGTTTTAATCTTATCAAGATTTGTTTTGTTTTACAGCATAGCAACCTTTGTAAGCCATTTAATGCAGAGATCAATTATTTTTTTTTATAACCGTTCCCTTTGTTTACACAGTTTTTAGGAATAACACAGTGTTCACTATTTAACCCATAGCTGGAGGTAGTGTGGGGATTCATACCTTTCCCCAGGGTATAACCCAAATATGAACACTACTGGAATGGCTAGATTTCGCACTCTCAGATTACAATTCCAAAGTCTGACTGCCTACTCACTAGCCAGGAGCTTCCCAATTGTCAAATGAAGCTAATGTTTATAGGTATATACATATATAATATAAATTATATACTATGTTATTTTTATATATGCAATTTTATAATATAATATATATAATGTATGTAATATAAAATATATATATATAAATACATATGATAAAATATATATAATATTATGTATGATATATATATATATATATATATATATATATATATAAAATAAAAATTAATCTCAATGGCATATTTTTGAATGCATATTTTAATCTATAAGAATTGTTAGCTTTATTTATAGATAAATTGTTCATTATCAGTGATAATCTGTGTTGTTGATTAGTACAAATACAGAACAAATAGCCATTGGTTTTGAATTACACATCTTTTGCTTTAGTGATCACAAACTGATAGTTACCTAAGCTTGTTGATTCCATTTACTCACCAATCAACTAAATGCAGAGATGTTTTTGAATATAATCTTTCTAAATCTCAACCAAATTTTTTTTTTTCCTTTTTCCTCTTGGATATGGATTCTAACATTAAAGAATATCACTTGGCAACTTTTTATTTATAGATTTCCATAACTATGTTTTGATTTTACTTTCTTTCTCTGTAGTTTGGTTCTTGTTTTATTTTTTTTTGTTTTTTCCCCTTTGCGCATACACTTAATTCTTAATTCTATAATTAGTAGTTGGTTTATTCATCTTGCCTCTTCCATATCACCTTTATTTATTTGTTTATTCTGGAAAAGTAAAAGAAGAAAAGCAGTGATGAAACTTAACATCAAATGTTTTTTTGTAAAACTTACTCCATAAAGGAAATATTTGTCTGAGATTTTCTATGCTATACATAGCAAGATGGAAATTGTCATTTTAACTTGAAACAAGGATACCTTTACTTGAGTGTAGATGTGTAAAAGTTTCTTGACTATTAATAATAGATTTTTATTGGTTTTTACTTGAATTATCTCCCTTTTAAAATTCTATAGAGAATACTTTGGAAAAACATTTACTTGAATTATTTAAACATATTCAAAGTTATTTATAATAGAGTGAAGTGAACTACATTACAATAAGATTTAATTTGCGGAAATTAGCATAATTATTTATTAGCTTGTTTAAAATTAGCATATAAAATATATTTAGTGAAAATCAAGTGTATTTTTGTTAAAAATATAATAAAATACAATCAATTATGTTTTGAATATTTCTCTCTGTCTTAGTTGATTGTGGTTCTCTGTGCTTTTTTAAGAAACAGTTTGCTCAATGTTATTCTCTTCCTGTCTGGGCAAACTGTTCCCTTTTTTAACCTTGAATATCGAATTTGCTTATACTACAATTAAAGAATGTGTACACCTAGTCCCTTAGAAATATTGAAAAATAATAATTTGTGTTCATTTGGTAAAATAGGTCAATTTATATATATGCATAAATTAGGTGTGTATGTGATTTGGTGTAAAAGATGAATATATGAGTTCATATTAAAAAGGATCTATTTCAGCTAGAGTTTTAGGCAGTAATAAGATATAAGCTTATAGTAATGGAAGATGTTAGTTTAGCAAAAAAAAAAAAAAAGAAAAAAGAATATTTTATATTTGTGTTGTCATAAAATGTAATAGAATATTCAGTAGTTAGAAATGATGACAAGGCTTATGCAGGTTAATTTCATGTAACAATAAGCCGTCTCCCAACCCCCATGCAGTCTACTAATCTTTCAACTGATTGTCAGTCACCCACTTGATTTTCTGAAAAATGTCAGTTTACATTACACAAGTCTATGCTGCCTATCAAGCAAGAAGACTTTGTTAACCTTTAACATTTGGTGTAACTGTAGAAATGACACCCATTTGTTTCAGAACATATGACCAAAGATTGTAAAACAGCATTTGCTTAGCAGAAAGAAAAAAAAAAAGAGAAAATAAGAACTGGGTTAAAAATTGTTAAGCCTGTTAGTGAGATAGATTTTAATAGGTACTTTTAAATGTTATATATTTAACACAGCAAACCTACATTTATTTGTAAAAATAATAAATGTATTTAAAATTAAAAGGTTGGAGATTCAGTACCTTATAGAAAAAATAGAGAAATTAAGGGAAAAAAAAGAATTGCAGGTGAAAATTTGTTGCTGTAAAATGTTTATTAGTATCATCGAAATAACTTTTTATCACTTTTACTTTTTTTCATTGTGAGTCATTGCATAAACTTTTTCTATTTTCAGGAAATAAAAACATTTTTGATTTTTAGGCCAGAACTAAAATTTAACTGGTTTTACATACAATTTTTTTGAGTTAGAATAAAACATTTTAATGGGATTTTAAAGTTTTCTTTGATTTCATTAAACTTATGTTTGAAGCCAATTTTGTTGCTAAAATGCAGTCTTAGAGAAAAGCTATTTATTATTTGTAGTAGTTATAACCTTTTTTTCTCTGATGCCTTTTGTGTTTATAAAATAAATTTTTAAGAAAACTCACATATAGAAAAAAAAAGGATAGACATTTTCATCAGTTATATAAGCTATAATCCCATGCAGCATATTCTTGCTTCCCAAATTTCTTGACACTTTTTTTCTTAAGTTTAAATTCAAAACAATCTATTTTTAATGCAAGTTTTATTTAGAAACAAAACCAATTTCAAAACTCTGCTTTAACAAAAAATAGAAAAGTATAAATGTTTTGATTTTTGATAAGTTTTAAAAAAATGTTTAAAAAAAAATTCAAAGACAAGCGTCTATATATATGTGGCTGTAGAATCTCATGAGACTTGCCACTGAATTGTGTGTGTTCAGTGCTTGAGCTGGCTAAACAAGCAGAGGTCAGTATACCAACACACACGCATACACAGACTTCATGGACACCCAGTATAATACCAGTATATTTTCAGTGATATCAACTCTTCAGTTAGAGAGCTCAACCAACCTGGCATGCTTGGAGCATACATTACTGAAACATTAGTTTTGTGGCATTATTATTAAGTTTTTATGATCAAGTAATGTCTAAAGAATTTGTAAGTTTTTGCTCAAGTCTAATTTTATTTCTATTCCAGCCCGACAACAGTTTAAATGAAGTTATGAAAAATCTTGAAGGATGGCGAGCAGCTTTTATTCGTATGAACTCTGTCGTTCAATGGGAAAAACCTTACCATCCTGTGCTTTTATTAGCTCCAACTACACTCACCTTCCTGTATGTACAAAATTACTTCTTTATAATATTTTTTTTTTAGAAAAATTTCTTTACATTTGTGGTTTATGGCTTTTCTAATCTTATTGTTTTTTCTAATCTTTTTCTAATTCTAATTTGAAATACAAATGTAAATATTTGGAATTTATTATATATATATATATATATATATATATAAATCTGTAGGGTAAGATTGCTTTTATTTTCAGTTAGAGTGCTCAATATCAGTGATAGAGCATGTATATTGGTTAAGCGAAGACACAGAGTCAACAGCCTTTTGTGACTGCCGGTTTTTTGCCTTCACAGTCAGCAGACCCACTTTTGGTCTGATGCCCAAGCAGACGAAAAATTGACAGTCACCAAAGGCTGCTGACCCCGTGTCTTCGTTTTACTATTATATATCTATACATATATATGATAGAAAATTATTAGAAAAAACAAAAAACAAGAATGTATATTAGTGCCAATGCGTTTCGGATTTTGTCCTTCTTCAGGGCACCTTTATCAATGTTACTAAAAAAAAAAAAACTTGCTGTTATAACATTGACGATACTTTGTCCCTAATAGAACTTAATGGACAGGGTAGGAATAGCAAAAGTAACATCAATAAAGGTGCCCTGAAGAAGAACAAAATCCGGAACGCGTTGGCACTAATATACATTCTTGTTTTTTGTTTTTTCTAATAATTTTCTATCATATATTTACGTATGTATATTTAGGCAGCGTCCTTTCATTTAAACAAGGAACATCAAAAAGAAAAGAATTTTTCTATTTATTTATTTTTTTTAACTCAAGATCTGATATACAGAATCTCACCTGAAAGTTGGAAAAAAACCTTAAAAAATAGACAGAATAATTCTGTTCTTTCTAATTAAACTTTAAAATTATTAATTATTAGTAATAATAGAGAGATTCATACCTATACCAAGAGAATTTGGTGTGAGTGAAAGAAAGGCCTGTATAGTTTAAGAGAATGATCATACATAATTGATTGCTAACCAATCATCATCTGTTCTTGTTTTTTGTTTTGTTTTGTTTTCCTTTTGTATCCATGAAATAGTTTATTTATTTCTTTGCAAAAATATTTAATTATTTAGAATCTAAACAATTTTCTACTATATCAACTTTGTCTATGATTTTTTTTTAAATTATAGAAATCTTATTGGAAAGTTTTCTGCATCCAAAAGATTATAAAAACTTCAATTTCTACAGACATTCCAATGATTTATCAGTCTAGAGGTTTTCAGCTTACATTCTGTTATGTTCTGATCTTTTTTTCTATACAATGTATTCAATTGATTTAAGTCAAGAAAATAAACTTTATTTTATAAAAATCATAGTTTTTATTAACAGAGTTCTGCCAAATAAGATACTTTTTATTGAAGAATATTCTTTACTCTTTAAGTCTGAATATCAACTAACAAGTCATGTGTAAATGAAATGGTAAATTTTTACAACATTTATTCTTATAATTGACTTTATGCCAAGGTGTAAGTAAAAACAAAATGATTATTATACAGGGTTGTATTATGCAAAATTCTATAACTATGTTACAAGAAATTGATTTGTGTAAATGATATATTAATTGACATTTGATTTATAGCATTTCTTTTGTTTTAAGTTGTTTTTATTCTAAAATCAATATTGGCCTTATAATTAAGTAGAAGGAACCATATAAATCATATGGTTCTCTTAAACAATTACACCTAGTGGTGTGTTGGGTAGCAAATTTATTTTTTTGCCGTTTCCACAGCATACTTGTTTTTACGATTCTAAAGTCTGACAGCCTATCCACTGCCCAAGTTGGACCTCCTCAAGAAAATAAGCAGACTCATACCTTTCCCAAGTATGTTAAACTTAAAGTGTATGTAACACACCAAGAGGGAATTGAAGTAATATATAATATTCAAAAGTTTGAGCAATTGTCACAATGCTTCAAATTTCTTCAGTAGCAAATATGCTGATTGGTTCTTGTTCAAATAGGATTTATTGAATAGAAAGTAATGAAAGGTTATACTTGCTTCAAGATGAGTGAACAATGTGGGACTATTTTTGTAGATGACAAAAATTATCCTAGTTTGAACTTAAATAGAAATAAAAGAAAAAAACTCTTCATAAAGAAAAAAGAAAAATAGATCAAATTATGAATATCATTTTGTAAAAAGTAATATTCCAAGACAAAAAATAATATTTGCTCAGTCCGAGAATATTTCAATATTAGCATTAAATCCACAAAAAAGTTTATAGGCAGAGTCACTTCCTTCAAATAGGACAGGAGAAAAGTAATTGAAAATTAGAAAGAATCACAATGCTTCAAATGTGACAAATCTTGCATCTGATTGGCTTATTGCTATTATCCTTGACTATAAATGTAATCTTCCGAATCTAAACTAACAAAATTAATACGAAAAATATTGCAATAATGACTTTATACTACTAAACAATAGTTTATTCTATTATCAAGGATAATAAGAAGAATAAAAATGTATATATTTTGGCGCAAATAGATTGGAAATAAAGATCACTAAGATCTCAGCCATGATCACTGAATCTCTCTAAGATCACCCATTGTGAATAAATAACCATTGTGTTAACTTAACTTTGCAAATATTAGATTTGGCCACTTGAAATAAATTTCATAATAATAATAAATATAAATAAATGTTTAAAAAAAATATATCATATTTCATACATGCTCTTTAAATGAAGAAAACAAAGAGATCTTAATACTAAAAAAGTTAGGATCTAAGACTGGTGTTGTTAGCATCAGAATTTACCCCTTCTGAAAAACTATAGACTGAAGTTTATGTCTTGAGGTAGAAGGATCAAGACTTTTCCTCTTCTTAAAGAACTACCAGTTATTGTTAAACTTTATTCCTCTAAGCATGAGAAATTACCTCTTCTTAAAAAACTAATTACTACCTTAAAAAAAAAGCACTATTTCAGTAAGGCGGCGGCAGCAACTGTGTGTGTGTGTGTGTGTGTGTGTGTGTGTGCGTGCGTGCGTGCGTGCGTGTGTGGTTAATTTTTCAACAAAATTTTTTGTTTATTTTATTTTA
>JAUZSX010096571.1:0-18492 GCA_034780655.1 Idiosepius hallami
GACTGGGATTTGAACTTGCGTAATACAATTTCAGAGCCCAAACTTTTTACCAATGCTCCACCGTTGCTGCCCATCAACTCTCTCTCTCTCTCTATATATATATATATATATATATATAAATATATATATATATATATATTTAAAGTTGATTCTTATCAACTACTTCTGCTTTGACTGACTTTAAATATTGGCAAATTTTTTCGTGTATATATATATATATATATATATGATGCATAGATACACATAGAAAAAGTTCATCCGTTTCTGAAAGTTAATGTCAATTTCAGAGGAACAAACTTTGTGAAAGCTTAATGCCAATTATATGCAGATTTGAATAGTCATTAAATTTCAACCTGGATACATTTTTTTTCCTTTATTGATTTGGAATGATTCCAAAGAGTGGAATAAAAGTCGACCTTAAGTAAAATGTTGTCCTTCCCCTTCACTGCCTCCCACCTCGATTGATTTCAGACAAAGTACTGCAATCCATACCCAAACAAATCCACAGAAGAACTTTTAATGTCAGTTTGATTTACAGATTTGTGGGTAGAAAAAAAAGATATGGATATATCCACTTGGTGGAGCACAAGCCCAAGTTAGGCACAAGACCAGTTTTACATGCTGGTTATATCCCTGGGCTTTTTGTAACCAGCACTGCCTCTTAGCTAGACAAGTTACTTTCACTTATTAAAAAAGGGTTTATCTTTTAATGTTTTGGGCTGTAAAGGTTGATATACTGTTAAACAAAACCAATCAACCCACACATTGAGCAGTCAACCTTAATAGATAGAAGAATGGCCACTCACCTCATATGTGACAGACAAGTTAAACCTTTCTTGTTTTAGCTGACCGATCTTGGCTTTGTACTGGACCATGTTACTGACCAACTCCTCCATTCTGAAAAAAGAAAAAAAATTAACAATTATAAGTTATATTATTGTCTATTTAATATAAAAAAGTAGTTAGCATAACCAATGTAGCTTAGCAAGTGACATTGTGTGTGTGTGTGAGAGAGAGAGAGAGAGGACCACTCTCTACCAAACTACTTGATTCTGCCAATTTAGAATCTACAGACTAGAAAGTTGATATTTTGGGTATTTAGACATGAGAAAACTTTTTAATCTGTTTTCAGCTGGAAGAATAGCTGCTAAAGAGTCAAAGTTTAAAAGATCAGACCATTGCAGTCTCTACCAAACTAATGTGCAAATTTTGTATCTAAATACTTGAAATTTAATATAATTTAAGTTCCAACTTTGAGGACCTTCTTTGGACTTTTGTAATCAGTGTTGCTCTTCACCTAGATGAGATACTCTCCCGAGTTAATGAGCCCCATCGACCCGAGGCAGCTAAAGGTAAATAGAATGGTTTTGACTAGGATTTCAACTTGTGTAATACGATTCCATAGTCCGAGCTTTTACCAATGCTCTACCTTGTTGCTTGCTGGTAGTTTCAGTTGCTAGAAAATGGGATCCTCACAAGTTGTCTTTGAATCAGACATTATTTTTGCCCCAACTGAATACATTCTTTGACATTGACCCAATTCAGTTTTTCAAACTATGCGACTGGATTTGTCCTTCAGCTCACAGCAGCTTAACACCTGGATGTGGAGATCATTTTATTTTACCTGGCAACTCCAGAAAAAAGTGTGATGGACACAAAGTTCTCCGAAAGGTCATTATGAACCTGACAAATGCTTCTGACGTATCATACTTTATGTTGTATTATTTTTTATCAAAGGGTATGGGGTATGGGTATGGAAATTGGAACATCTAATTATACATGGAGGGTACAATTTTACCCAACCAATGACAGAGCATAAAGGAGATAATTCACTCTATTTTAGAAAGCCAGATTCAACATTTTCTCATTTTGCAAAATTGCAGACTAGAGACCTGACTACTGGATATACTGCTGTTGCTAATACTACTATTGCTATTGTTACTACTACTACTGCTGCTGTTACTGGAATATTTTGAATCAATTACCATTGAATTAATTTTACTGAGCTTCAGTTTTATACAGAAGAGAATGGTAAATGAAGCAAAACTTATTGACTTGGTTGTTAGCCAGGATTTGTCATCATATTTTAGCAACATTATTTCCAAACCCTTGGAAAATGATGGTCTTTATTTTGAGTAATAATTTTGGTTGTTTTTGTTATTACTTAAATTCATTTTTTTTTTTTTTTTTTGCAAGTGTTTACAAACTTTTGGGACAACATAATAAATATATTAATTGATTCGTTAAGATTTAAAACCCTGATATTTTACTCTTAGTTTTTTTTTTAACAATTTGGAAACAAATTCCTGAAAAGCATATATATTGGAAAGAAAAAAAGAACGGAAGAGATGCATAAAAAGACAGCACAGAAATTAATAGCTTTTTGGCGCCAGAATGACTAATATTTTAAAAAATGCTAAATGGTATGGCACCAAGAAAACTGGGACCAAGATTTTCAAAATTCAAATTGCGCCTTCCCACAAGATTATCTTTCTCAAAAGAAGAAAGAGAATGTGCATTAAATATGTTAAATACTTTAGAAATTGTTATAATATATTTTGGTCTAAGGCAACCCACCGATAAGTCAAGCTACAAAATCTGAATAAATATATTAAGTTGTCTCAAAAGTTTGTAAACACTTGGAAATTTTACTCGGTAAGTAATAGCTAAAAAAAAAAAAAAATTATTACTCAAAATAAAGAAATTTATTTCGGGAGTTTTTGCTATTGAACTGCAAGCTTTCGTATCTGGTGAAAAAAGTATCATTCAGCTTGACATGCTTCCTCAAACTATTGGTGCAACCTATTGTTAAAGTTTAGTTTTTATTTTTGTTATATAAGACAACCCTTGATTTTGTGATGCTAGAGGATTGACTTATATGTTGGAATATAAAACAATTCAATGATCAGAAAAGATCAAAATATATACATTTATTTATGTACATATATGTCTCATATTTTTTATTAAACTCATGAATTGATAAGACAAGCCTTAATTTTGTGATGCTACAAGATTAACTTATACGTCAGACTATATGGCAATTCTAGTTAAGAAAAATTAAAGAGGAAAAAAAAATTCCTTAAAATTTCACTGAAATTTTTTTTTTGGTAGTATTTAAATTGGATCTGTTTAAAATCTATACAACTTGTCAGTACAAGTGTAGGGCTCCTGGCATGATATGCCGAATGGTGGTGTTTTTCCTTTCAGTAAGAAAAAACCCTAAGAAAGGCAAATTAGTTAAGCAAGATAATTAGAGACTTACAAAATGTCTATAAAGCTGCAGCAATTTATCTTCTGAAACAAATATTCTGTAAAGTTGGTTTTTGGTACTTTTTTTTATCCAAACTTTGATCAATTTACTTATCAAGTTTTAAATTTTGAAATTAGAAATTATTATTATCTTATATCATCATATTCCTTGTAAATTTACGAATGAAGTTTAAAGTAAATAATATAATTGAATATTGATTTTTTTTATTTATTAAATAAAATTTTTATAAAGTTTCGTTAGACATTTCATAATTTAACAAAATTGTGAGACTTATTAGTTGAGAAACGTAATTTGAGATTTAATTAGTTAAGCAATATAATGCAAGACCTATTTGTTGAGCATGATATTAAATTAATCTGTTCAAATTATAATATCCTTGATTTATTAGTTAAAGTTTAAAAATAAAATCTCAAAATGAGGAAATTCTCATGGAAAAGTATTTCCAAAAATCACAAAAAATGTTTACAAAACGTTTTACAAAAAAAAAAAAGTTACCCACAAATGAATTTTAAAAAGTAAGAATCTAGCTTATTTTCTTAGAATACCTATTTTCTACTATTTTAGGCTAAGATTTATAAAAAAAAACCTGATTGATATTTGATAGAATATTTTTTACTAAAAAAGTGCTAAGAAAATAAGTTAGTTTCTTACTTTTTAGGTTTAACTGTGGATAATTTCTTTTTCTGTAAAGCATTTTGTAAATATTTGTTCTGATTTTCAGAAATCTTTTTCCATAAGAATAAAAACATTGGCTAAAACATTATAAAAATTGGTTTGCTGGGATTTAACAAACTGTCAACCATTTATGGTTATTTTAGGTCTAATAAGTTTCAGGGATAATTTTTTAAATTTATTTTGTACAATTTTTATTGTTGTTCAGGGTTATTTGGTTTGTTAAAAGCGACGGTTCTCTGAGTTTTTTTTTAAAATAACATAAGATAAAAGTAGAAGTCCAAAGAACATGAATAAGGAAAAGAGTATTGTATAATAATGAAGATGAAAGTAAAAGTCTGAAAAATTCAAATAATGTGGAATTTAGAATGTTATTTCGTAGTATTAGCCTGATCAAGGACCCCATAAATCTTAACACAGTGGATAAACATGTCCCTTTGAAATTCCTTTGTCATGCCAATACAAAATAAAAGCAAAGTGGAATAAATGAAAAAAACAAACAAAAAAACTTGCCAATCAATGCAGTGTAAATAATATGAAATGGAATAGTCTTCTTCCCTTGGGCAAAATCATCCTAAAACAAAGCCCATTAGGTTTATAAAAGCATGTGAAAGATGTCTGATGCACAAAACATACTAAATATTGAAGTAGCCTTTGGAGGAATTTTGAAAAAATTTTAGCTTTGGGATTCGGGTTTATTTATTCATAAATTGTTATTAGGTTCTGATGAACATTTGATGTGTTTGAATGTTTCAAAACAAAATGGACGACCAGATCAGAGGATTTGAAAGGAGATTAAAATGGACAGGAATGTCTGGAAAGTTCTGATAAAAAGGAAAACAAAGAAAGGGGTTCTAAAAAAGATGATCAGAAATTATCTAAATACATATATTTATGTACATAAGAATTAGTATTATGAGACATATAGGAATATGATATTTTTTTAAGATCTAAATACATATATTTATATGCAAAACAATTTATGTTATATAATAAAAAATGAGACATATAGGAATATGGTGTTTATTCATTTCCAGACATATGTCTCATCTTTTATAATATTGTCTGAAAATATCTATTTTTCCTACATATTCATTTTAGCTGCCTTGGACAGATAGGGCTCATTAATTTGAGCAACTCATTTAGGTGAAGGGTAACACTGAATTCCGCCATTTTGAATTTACATTTTTGGCATAAATCCATTTCTAGACTAGGTACAGCCTTGAAGATTTGCTCTAAAATGGTTTTCCACATTATTCTAGCGTGGCTCAAAAAAACATGTGACAATATTGGAAATTGAATCTTTTTTTGTTCCGAGACATTCTATATAGTATGAACTTGAATTCCTTCAAAAATGAGGTTTGGTTCTTTCTCTGTTAGCTCACAATCGAATTTCAAAATTCAAATTTATTAATCTTTTAACTATTTCAGATATTAAAAAACGTGCTCTGAAAGTGTGAGGCCACTAAAACTTTGAAAAAAAAAATAAACCAGGGTTTTTAAAAAAGATGATCATTTTATCTAACCTTTTCAATAATGCCTTCTGAAGCCTAAAAAATCTTAGAAATTTTTATATATCTCAGATCATGTAAAATTTTTGAAAAGTAAACAGTAATTAGGACAGAATAAGAAAACCCAAAAAACTTCAGGAAAAACCCTTGCAGAAATAGTTATGATGATGATAATTATAATAATAATAATGAAAAATTAAGAGGCATTACTTTTAAAACAAAATTTTACAGCAATAATAAGGGCAGAATGAAAAAAAAAAGGCATTACTTTTGGAACAACCCTTACAGAAATGTAAATGATAACAAAAAAAGATAAATCCAAATATAAAATTCCAATCCTATAAATTAACCATCTCCTTGCAAAAATGAGAAAAAAAAAATGAAATGGAATCCAAACAAAGAAAAAAGAAAACCGTGGAATAACAGAAGCAGCAGAAGCAGTAGCGTCAGAATCAGAGAAATATGCAACAGTGGAATCTCTCAGCCAGCCTCACTCTGATCCATTCGTATATATTGTTATTAATTCAGGAGTGGAGCATTTCGGAAGTGAACGGAACAAAAGAAATGGTAATAGCGCAAGATGCCAGTATATGTGGCATTAAAGCTGGTTTTAGAATCCATTGTCTTTCAGTCTTGGAATGAAGAGCAATGGCATGGGAGTTCTTCTGAAAGACCAAAGCCAAGCCCGGCCTAGTCCGGTCCAGCTCCACCAAGAGAGGAAAACCTCAGCCCCACCCTTTATTATCTCAGTCCAACCTTGGTCCATTTTTGATGTTCCGTATGAATAATATTGAAGAGAAGATTGTATGGCCGAGAGATAGAGGGAATGAAATGAATCAAAAGAGAGTGACAAACCGCAAGATTGACAGAAAAGGAGAGAAAAAGATAAAGAAAGAAAGAGAGATAAAAGAGAAACAAAAAGAGAGAGAGAGAAAAAAAAAGAAAGAAAAATAATATATGTATATATATACACAAAAAAGAAACAGAGAGAGAGAGAGAATAAAAAAAGAGAAACGGAGAGAAATGAAAAAAAAAAACAGCATGAGAGAGATATATAGAGAGAGATATAAAAAGTGAGAGAGAGAAAGAGATAAAAAAAAAAGTGAAACATGGATAGAGAGAAAGATAAAAAAGAGAGAAACAGAAAAAGAGATTTAAGAAAAAACAGAGATAGAATAGAGAGATGAATAGAGTGAATGAGAAAGATTGAGAGAGAGATAGAGAGATAGATAGAAGAAAGATTAAAAGAAACAGATATGAAGAAAAAGATTGGCTGGTTAACTAGGGAACTATGGCTATATAAAAGTTTAAATAAACTAATAAAGAGTTTGTTTGTGTTTTAAAGCATATGAATCCTTTCAGGTCATTTACTGCCGAGAACGATAATTGTATACACACATAGATTTTTTTTTAGCAAGACAATGTTTACTATTTAACCCATAGCTGGAGAGAATCTAGGGATTTATACTGTTTCCCACTGGTATTAGTCCAATTATGAACACAAATGAGATAACTGGGATTCAAATTCACCTACTACAATTCTGAAGTCAACTGCCTACCCTCTAGGCCAAATAGACTTCTCCCTAATAAACAGTAAATTTTATTTATATAACATTTTTACTATACAATTTTTACCCATAAGAAAAAAAAACAAGAACTGGGAACAGATTTGACTGATCAACTAGTGACAGACAATTAGGCGTGGCAGCTTTAAAAGGCACAATGTTCCCTTTCAGTCAACTTTCTATTTCATTCATTCAACAGAAAACCCACCCCATTACTTACCACCTTTTGTAAGTTGGCTGGAATCTTTCAATGGGTCATGTTCTTAATTTGAATTCAGCCAATCTGAGAAACCAGGAAGATTTTCTAGGGATCCCAGCCACAATTCAAATAGTGTCTGAATGAAGAGTGGACTGTTTAAGTTTAAAATTAAGCCTGTTGATTCCGCTGGGGAACATAGAGCTGCAACAACATCTGTCGTCCTTCCAGTAACATTCTATCTTTTACAGAATTTGGTTATTAGCCCTATTCTACCTCAAACCTGGAGGACCAATACAGGACATGATATTCCTAAGTGGTCACCCATCTTAGAACTGAATAGGCTCTATCTTGCTTAACTTTGGGGATCTAACAGAAACTGCTTTCTTCAACACAACTTGACACTACTGGAGTGGACTGAGGACCGATTATCTCTGGTCAGGTCTGTGTGGGGAGGAAAGTCTGATGTTGCAAGACCTGAAACTTTACCATGATCCTCGCTATAACATCACTCTCCAGCTTTCTTTTATGGAGATTAATAATGACCTCATCATATCATACCATTCCGCTTCTAAAACGTCATAATTTCACTCATTTCGCTTTGTTGTTTTGTTTTTTTTTCACTTTGAATTATTTTGACAATTCTTGAGGAAAAGAAATTATATGGCATCCCACAAAGCTAAACTTGACATTACAGGTGCAGACCGAAGAAAAGCCATAGATAATGACTTGTATACAGCTAAAACAGCCTCCAGATAGCTCTGTTTGACGAGGAGAGAGCTGTTGGGTAGCAACATGACACTTAGACACTGCCTGGAAGAGGGTATATGTTATTAGCCCTAAAAACCCCGGTCATGATGTGTCCAAGTCAGAGCACCAGTGGAAGTATTATTAAAAAGGCTATGACCATATGTTTTTATAAAAGAATATTGTTACAGCTCTCGTTATTAGGGCTGTGACAAGATTATTCTTTAGGCATATTGTCATAGCATTACTGATAACTACAGAATTAAAAGAAATTATAAAATCAAAAAATAGTCAAGTAACCACAAGAATATTCTTTAATATTAATAAAGGCATCTTGTCATAGCCCAAATTATTAACCACATATAGTATAGGTCATACCCCCAAAAGATAAACTACAAGATAAAGTAGTAGTAGTCTATGTCAGTGTATTTTTTTATATTTGGTACATGTATTACATCAACATTTTATTACCAGAGAAAGACTTGTTTAATATGCCTTCTCATGCCATTTGTCAGTCAATCTCTATTGCAAAAAAATATATACATAAAAAAAAGTGAAGGAAACACATACTAAATGCTTTCTTACATGTATGTAGATGTGTGTATGTGAATATATAAATATATATATGTGTGTGTATATGTCTTAAGAGCACGTAAAAAAAGCCTTGTGCCAAACTTGGATTGGTGCTCACTAAGTAAATATAATATATGTCTGATGAACCACTGAGCTTCTATTTCATAAAAATAAAGGGGGAGAAAGCAAAAACAGTTGAGCTTAGTTTGAAATCGATGGAAAAGATGCGAATGGAAGAAGAGATTAATGTAATTAATTATTAATCGAAAGCAGAAACTGAACTTCATGAGAGGCAAATTGGTAATTGATTTATCAAGTATCAAAGTAGTCATACATATGAACACACACCCATATATATATATATATATATATATATATGTACAAACACACACACACATTTATATATATACATGCACATATGTATATATGCACACACACATATATATATATACACACATATATGTATGTATATATATTTATATATTCACATATACACACATTTATGTATACACATATAGATAGATAGATATATGATTGCTTTCTCTTGTTTAATGCTTAAGACTTTGATATAACCATGCATGCAATCACAGCTAAGCCCACTCCAATACTCGTATGAACACATACAGAAGGTAATTTTTCTTGATATTAAGTTGAAAATGAACAAAAGTGATTGATAAAAAATCATTCATGTGTGAAAGATTTAGGAAATAAAAATAAGTACAGATATATATATATATATATATATATATATATACAGATGGTTTCCATGATTCAGATTGCATGAGCCTGCTGGGTTATTGATTCAAATTGACCTGCCTTATTGCCTGCCCAACAGGCCTTTCTTACTCTTAGGGTTTTTAAAACAGGGTAGCCCTTCACCTAGATGAGTTACTCCACAGAGTTAATGAGCTACATCTGCCCGAGATAACTGAAAGTAAATGCAATTGGATTTGAACTTGCCTAATACCGTTCCAAAGTCCAAGCTTTTATCAATGCACCACCCTTGCTGCCCACATATATATATATATATATATATATATATAAAATAATTTTTGCAATCCGTCGACAGGCCTGTTTCGCCATTTCACGGCTCGTCAGGACGGCTACGCAAGCAGCACCACCCTCGCTCAGGATCGAACGTACATCGACTGGATGACAGTCGGGCGTCTTACCATTTGAGCTAACGGCGGATACTGAAGAAGAGAGATTTTTCTACTCGTGTTATTTTGAAAGTGCCCATCTTTCTGAAGTAATCAGCAGGGGCTATGCATGACGCTATAAGTAAATAACTAGTAGAAATACGATATATATATTGCTGTTGATAGGGATCAATCTGTTGATGTATCCCAGCTCAAATTTACAGATAGTGCTCTATATCGGTGATATAGTGTGTATAATAAAAGGTAAAAAATAAAATCCAAACCAAGTAAACAGCTGCCGGTAACTGTCAATTTCACACTTGCATAATTGTCTGACTATACTAAACTTTACTATTTATATATATATATAAATATATACACATATACTAGAAGTATTGCCCGGCTTTGCCTTGCGCTGGAGACTTGCCACTATGATAATTCGGAAAGCCTAGGAAGACACTCAATACTTTTTTATACTAAATTATATATACTAATTGATAAGTACATATACTAATTGTTAAAAGAATTTTTTTTTTAAACTCTTCTTGTTTAAAAATGAATTATTTTTCTTAAATTTAAAAAATGGTTCGTTATTTATTATTTAAAAATGTTTCTTTTTCTCTCCTCGGTGCTTTTAAATATATTTTTTAAGCAATAATGTTGACTCTTGTTGTTAAAATGATTTATACGCCAATCAAACATGACGATTTGACTTTTTTTTTTTTAATGAAATGGATAAGGTGCAGAGAGTAATAGAATATATTAAAGTGGTTTATTGGACGTTAAACACTGGCCAGTTATTTCTAAGAGAGTTTGTGAAGAAGTGACATCCAAGCAATATTCATTTCCCGTTTCCTTGTCCCCCTGGATGCTCTCTTCAAGGGGAGACAATTTGTCTTCCAAGGGCAAGATAAATAAGTGGAAGGTTAACAAAAAATTAGTATTTAACAAATATACAAATATGAATACTCAACATTGCAAAATATGGAGTAAATGATCATTGCTTTTTGTCCCATTTTGTGATATTTTTTGTTTCCTTATATTCTATGTAATATGTCAGAAATGGTTGTTTGTATGATTGCACATTAACATGATTATACAGACAAACAATTGTGGCATATTACATAAAGAGCCTTTATAAATATAACATGCATATAGCATTAGACTCCTTTCCCCACCCCCATACAGTGGTTGTATCTGACTTTTTATTCATTAAACTTAGAATAAAAGCTAATTCAAGTCAATGAGAAAAATATGAATATATTCATGTATACAAAACAGAAAGAGAAATTTATATAAGTGAATAAATAAAGTTGAACAGATATAAATAAATAAGAAATGGACAAAATTGTTTGTTGGATTTTAAATGGATTGGGATTGATTGCAGGATGTAAATTCTCAGATAGGAATAAATTAAATTTCGACAAAGTGAAATTACTAAATTAAATGAAAAACAACAATAATAGAAAAAATCTTATATTGTTAGACACACACAAAAAAGCTGACACTTTTTGTGTAATTATATAATATTATTCCTATCATTGTTGTTTTTCATTTGATTTGATAATTTCATACATATATATATATGCTTTGACTGCCCCAACGCAGTTAAATACTTTCAAAGAGCTGTGTATGACTGCATTTGTGTTTTGCATGCATGAGAAAAGGTTTTTTTTTTTGTTGTTGTAAATTCCAAATTGAAAATGAACAAAGGCAAACAGTGTAAAACCAATGACGCATGATAGAAGTTCTGGAGCCGAAGTCATTGAAGTATGAGTCAGCAAATTGAACAACAGTTGCGCACAAAATACCAATCAAAAAAAAAAAAGAGGAGGAAAAAAAATTTCCATCTCTTTTTCTATTTTTTTAAATATTTGAAAAAAAAAAAAAAAGGTACAAAGACTTAAAAAGATTTTTTTAAAAAACAAAAGTATAAGATAAAACTGAATTTGAAAAAAAAATTCCTTTTTTTTTTTCAACTTTTAAAAGTAAAGAAAAAGAAATGAAAAAATAAACAAAAAAAAAAAACAGGACATGAAAATGTGTCTGTTTAAATCCCTCCTGACCCAATAGAAAATAATGAATAAATAAATAAATAAAAGAATGAATAAATTAAGTTTTTTCTCTGCTTTAAATGATCAAAAAAGATGATATGCCCTTCAACAATCATTTTAGATAAAATGTTCTTTTCAACAAAAAATATTCATTAATACCACTAGATGCACTATTTTATCTGTAGAAGGAGAAATGATGGGAGATTCCTACCTTTCACAAGGTTATTAGAACAAATGTGAAACTTATGAAGTAACTCAAAATTGAACTTGCAAATTACAATTCCAAAGTGGATGTCAACTGTCCCAAGTAGACTTCTCAAAACAAAGGAAGTGAAAAAAAAAAAATTTTCATTAATTAGTTTTATTTTCATCTTTGTTAAAGATATGTTCATTTTATGGTCAAAACTATTTTTTTTTTTAGATGAGGCTTCATTATTATTATTAAGATTATATGAACTTTTGCTCTCATTTTTAAAATCAAATGAACATTTCTTGGACTATTATGCTATAGTCTGAAAGACTAATGAACTGTACCACAACATGACTTCCAGGTAGCCAAGAACTGCTAACAAAAGCAGTTAGCAGACAGAGCCTAGAGTTCCGCTCTAATCAAAAGGTTAAAAGCGCTGTTCAAACCCAATGTTTTTACTACACAACAATAATGATTCTTTATTTGAATGATTATTATTTGGATTATCTAGACTTATTTTTACCTTAATTATCAACGTTTCTTCATTTATCCAAATTAATCAGTAAAGGCTGGATAATAAGAATTATTTAGATTATTCTGACTTTCATTGCAATTAACACAATTCTTTATAAAGCTTTAACATAAGGTACTACTTACGACTAGTCTATTTTTTTGGAATCCTCAAAGATGAAGCGCCATAATTTGTATATTCATTTTTTTTACTGTTGTCCTCATCTGAGTATTTTGTCTTCATCTTAGTAGTTGATGATATTTTTTTAACTACGTTTCAGCAAAGTTCGCCTCAGGCCATCTTCAGTTGATTAACCATGATCTCGAAAGGACTACTGAGTCTTGTAGCCATATCCTCAGTAATTACTGCCTTCCATACTTGTCTATCGAACCACGTTTTTGACCATGGAAGGCAGTAATTACTGGGGATATGGCTACAAGACTCAGTGTTTCTAGTGTCATGGTTAATACACCTGAAGAAGGCCATTTGGCTGAAATGTGGTAAGTCCACATGTGAGGTGAAATCGGGTCTCACAACCATGTTAGATGAATGGAAAATAAATTCTGACGATGTACAACATAAATAATTTTTTGAAAAAACAACAAGAGAACATGGAAGTGGGTTATGCTGATATTATAATGTTTTGGTTATAACAAACCTTTGACAGGGTGTGTGTTTATTTGCTTATATTCGCAAAATCCTCAAAATAGATGTTCATGATGGACAGTAGATGTTAGTAGATGTCCATCATGAAGATTAAATGACTATTAAGCCACATTTCACATTAAAACAAATCAATAAATACACGCTTTGACTCCTACTCCAAAATAAACATTATTAGAAAAACTGGCTTTCCATAGTTTATTTAAAGTTTTTTTTATTGATCTTAGTAATATATCGATGAAATTAGCATGGATGACAAGTCCAACGTTATGGGTAATGGTTTAATACATTTTCTTTCCTTTTTTTTTCTTATTAAGATTAACTTATGATGAATGTTTGATGAAAACAAAATAAAAAATTATAAATTAAAAATATGGGATCCTTCAAAGGAAATAATTTCAGCATGGATGACTAATACTTGCTACTTCTTTGTTTAATACATGTTTTTGGAAGGGAATAAGAATGTTGTTATTCATCTGTGACTGACCAACAATTGTTGATCCTAAATTTCCCTAAGATTCCTTTCCCCATATTTTCATCGATTAGAAAATGAACAAAATAGCTTTCGACAATAGCAACAGAATTTTACATATTTTTTAAGGATATTATTTATTTAAAAAAGAAAAAGCTTTATAAAAAATAAAACACCATAAGAACACACGTCAAAAGAACACAAGAAAAAAATACAACCTGAATACCACAACAAAAACAAACACAAAAAACAATAAAAATGTTACTGACATAAAATGTCAATTCCTGAAGATGGTCAAGGAGGTCCGAAAACGGTTGAAAGAAGATTGGGAATATATATTAAAAAGCTTGATCTTGCAACTTAGTTTATCGTAAGTAAACAAGAAAAATTGAAGTAAAAATATCGAAAAAAAATTAAAATTCTTTTTATCCTTTTAGAATCAGATTGTCGTGTTTGTATGAGAACCTACATCCTGTAGGTCTTTTGAAAATAAAACCACAATAGTTATTAAACAAAAAAGATTAAAATAACAAAAAACACACAAAAAAAACAGACTGTTTGTAAGTAGTGCTTCTTTAGAAAGAGAAACTATAATAGTTATTTATATATACCCCACTTAACATGCACCCCAAGCTCCATTTATATAATCAGTAAGATACAGTAATTTTATGTAGAAACCATTTTGAAATGGTATTGTTTTAGGTGCACAGTATTTTTTTGAACACCATGAATGATAGTAATAATAATAATCCAGTTTAGGACTTATCACCACTTCTTAAGAAAGAGAAGAACCTAATCCTGCTGTAACTAATCTTGGATAATCTTAAATCTCTTACACCAATCGATTAACATTTGTGGATTCACAAGATAAGATTTTATTTTCTTGTAATCATTGGATTGGACTGACAGTCTGAATCCGATTCTCTTCTACAAGGTTCAACAGATGTTTACACTATTTACTCATTTCAGAAAATTATCCTTTTTATCTACATGAATGTGAAACTTTATTTTCTAGATTGTTTTTTTTTTCCTTTCTAGTCTATTATTCTTATTTTGTTTGTTTGTTTTTGTTTTATGACATATCAACCTTTTTAGGACATTTAATTTTGAGAACAATCATTTTTTGATAAACATTCTGTTTGATCATACATAGTTTTTTGAATAACACAATGTGCACTATTTAATCCATAGCTAGAGGGGAAGTAGGCATTCATAAGTGATCTTACTATTTAATAGAGTAAAAGTAATTAAACCAAATATTCAAAAAACAATCTTACTACTTAATATCTTAAATAGGAATTAAACCAATTCTTTAAAGAACAGCAAACTTGATATTTAATATTCTAAACTGTAAATAAAAAAAAATACTCAAAAAACAGAAATCTTAGTATTTGATATTCTAAAATGTAATTACCATAGAATAAAAAAAATATAGAATACTTATTCTATATTTTAAACTGTAATTAAACCAAATATTCAAAGAATAGAAATCTTTGTGAGCGAAGGGGACAAGGCTCCAAAGAATAGGAGAACAACAATAAACCCATCTAATATCTTGCACCACGTCTCAGACTGGATTACGTGTGTTGACCTGAAGAGGCAACTTATCTTTCCACAGGATGTAGCAGCGACTTCTCTCAGACCAGATATGGTCCTCTTATCAAGGCTCACTGTGCCTTGGGAAGAGGGGCTGGCTACATCCCACCAAAAAAATGATAGATGAAGCCGATTTGAAAGGGTGGCATGTGACCATCTACCCCATCGAGGTCCCATCGTGGGTTCTTGGCGGAATCAACACGCACCTTCCTCCAGTGGGTTGGACTGGATCCTAGGCGGCTGAAAAAAAGCCACCATAGATATTGCTACAGCAGCCGAGATCAGCTGAAGACAGCTGTGGCTGAAGAGAGCTACCACATGTAGCCCTTCTGCAGGCGAGTGCTAGTTGGTCCTCGCCGACCCACTTAGGCGAGGTGTACATGTTAAGGGGCAAAACACCTGTGACCCTGAGATTCTAGCTGATGATGCAGAAGGGCTTCTGACAACATTCTGACATCAAAAGATCAGGAGGATCTGCTCATGTGGTTAAGCATTTTTATGTTTCACCTTAATATTCTAAATTAATTGGAACAAAGTATTTAATATTCTTAACTGAAATTACCATAAAGTATTCAATATTCTAAACTTTAAAACCAATTATTTAAATAATTGTAATCTTTGTATTTAATATTCTAAACTGTAAACATAACAAATATTCAAATAATAGCAATCATAGAATTTAATCCTGATGGAATGTTGGAAATCTAAATTTTGCCTAAAGGTTTATTATTAGCTTGAGATGAAATTCAAAAGATTTTGACGACTAATGTAAAATGATTATAATGTTCAACCAATTTCTGTTGAGCCCTGGACTTCTTCGTATCCATCTCGAAAGATTCACTTAGAAATGAAAATAATTTACAGCAATAATGACAACAAGGACTCTCTCTTTCTCTCTCTCTCTGTTTTTACCTTCTTACTTCACTTTCTTCATTTCTTTCCGCCTTCCCTGCCCCCCCCCCAAGCCTCACTGTCCCTTCTAGTGTCGGCCGGCCTACTTTGCCACGGATTTTGAGTTCGACCATGGGGAATAGATATATTTCGGTCTCTTGGCCTTTCAGGATAATTCCGCTTCAGAAAGGAAGAAGTGCCCAAGTAATTTTGTTCTTCATTTGCCAAAGATTCAATCGGAAACAAATATTGCCACCAATTTGCTACAAATATCATCCTGCTTTTATATATATATATATATATATATATATATATATATATATAAATACACAAATAAACAGGGGGTTCAAAAAGTTAATGTGCACAATAGGTATATTGAAATTTATATGAACTAATAAATAGCAAAATTTATTATAAAACATTCAAATAAAATTTTTACCTATAAAAACACCATTATCTGCAGTATCACAGTTTATCGTAAAGGAAATGTCCTGCATTGGCATTAAGACATTTTCTACTGTAGAGCTACTTTTCAGTCACGCTGTGTGTGTGTGTGTGTGTGATATACACCATAGTTCAAAAGTTTGTGGTCATCTCAAATAAGTGTTGGATATATCTACTTGGTCGATCACCTAGTGCTCACTATATCCCAGGGCTTTTTGTAATTAGTCTTACCCTTCTAGATGAGTTACTCCACAGAGTTGATGGGTCTCATCCACCCAGGTTTTGGAAATCAGTGTTATCCTTACACCTAGAGGATTTACTTTCCCAAGTTAATGAGCCTCATGTGACCAAGGCAACTGAAAGTGAATGTGATTAGAAACATCTACAATGGGGGACAAAATGTATTGTAATCTTTCATAAACTGGGTCGCCAAAGAAAATGTCAGGCATTAAATAAATTAACTAGAATTGTTTGATTTATTCCTCAAATTACCAGAAAATAATTATCACAAGAACTAGAAACAGTAAGAATTAGTTATTAAGGCTACAGTGAGTTTTAATATCGTTTATGAATGTTTTCCTCGTTCTATATTACTCAAGTCCACGTTCTCTTAGTGTATTGCTCATTTTACCTTTGGTAACTTTAATTTCTACTGTTTCTAGTTCTTATGATAATTATTTTCTGGTAATCTGAGGATTAACTGAAACAATTCTGGTTGATTCCTTTAATGCCAGATACAATATATTCTTGGGGGGGGGGCAGTTTATGATTGACTGTGGAATAATATGTCTTCCAGTTCCTTATTATTAAACCAACTATCGAAGAATGTATAGTTTTTTTTTTTCAATTGAACATGTGACCTCTAGCACTCTTAAGGGCATCTACAATCTTGTTTCGGATGTCTATACATTGCTTTTGGACTTAAAACTCTATAAAATATGAACAAAACAATGAGATCTTTTCTAATTCATTCATTTAATATTGTGCATCAAAAACTTTTTATCCGAGCAATTTACTACTTTTGTTTGTAAGTTCTTTTTTTTGAGTAATTATGTTGACATTTCTGACAACATTCTACTCACCATGATAAAAGCTTTATATTGGTATAATTTTGTTTTTTATTCTTTTATTGGGAGTGTATAAAATAATGAAGTTTAAAAATATTCAGCATAGCACGTATTGAATACTTTTTATTGCCACTGTATATTTCTTTCTTTTCTCTTGAAGGCTATTCATAGAAAGGTCAAATAAAAAAAACTTATCTTTAAAAAAAGATTGTTTTTTGCTGCTTATCCTCAATCAAAATGCACTCAAAAGTCTATGCAAATATAATTATCAATTACCAGGGCCATGCTTAGGGTCCCTGCAAGGTCCCTCGTGGCCACAACTTCCATGTATAAGCCACGAAAATCCTCGACTCTGGAATCCTGTAAAACAAGTACGAAATCCTAGACAAAATCATAACTTTCACTTTCAGCTGTATCAGGCAGATAAGGCTTTATAACTCGAGAAAGTAACTCATCTAGGTGTAAAGTTAACCCTAATTCCAAAAACCCAGGTGAGTGAGACTTGTCAACTCATGGAGTGTAACTCTTCTAGGTGAAGTGCAACACTAATTACAAAATCCCAGGGATATAATGAGCACATAAAACAGGCCTTGTGGCTAACTTGGTTTGTACTTGATCAAGTAGATCTATCCATGTTTTAACCTTTATAAAGGAAAAAAAAGCTGGGAATACATATTACATTTTTATTAAGTGAGTAGAATAATTATTGGAGTAATTCTCTATATGTGCACCCTTGGCTGCTACCTACACGTACACATATTGTACATATCAGCACCCTTGAGTGCGGATATAGAGCAATACCATTATAATCCGAGAAAAGAATTTAACTTTAGTGGGTTCAAAGTGTAGCTTAGGGTCCCCTAAACATGGTTTTGCATGTTAACAAAAGTCCAAATGAGTTATATTTTTGTTAACATGCAGAACCATGTT